>OV049856.1:28594849-28719849 GCA_920104075.1 Melanargia galathea | reverse complement strand
TAAAGGTTTTCGCAAATGGATTATGTAGGTACATACGTAACCGTATACGACTGTAGCTGTACCTAAGTGTAAAATTGATTGAAATTCGAAAAGTAAGTATATAGTGTACCAATTTTGACTAAACAAAGAAATCTGAAATCTGTAACATTAATTTGTGCTACGCGGTTAATAGATTATACCTACCTTCGTGGGGAAGTCCCGTTTCAATTCCTCGATACTCTGGCACCAGTACGCTTCGCACTTCTCGGATATAAGCTCGATGTTCAGGAAGGAGCCCTGGCCCGGGCCGTAGTTCTCTCCCGACGTGACACCGCGGACTATGCGAGGTGACACATTAGTCACTAGGTCCTGAAAGAATCACTTTAATGTATGAGATGTTTTAAGCAATTAATGTCACGCTTTAACGGTGAAGGAAAATATCGTGAGAAAGGAAAAAAAAAATCTCAAAGGCGTGTGAAATCTACTAATCCTCAGTCGGTCAGCGTAGTAGACTACAGCGTAAACCCTTTTCATTCTGAGAGGGGGACCAGTGTTCTGTAGTGGCCAGTGGGCTAGTAATAGGTTGGTAATGATGATGACGATGAATGTAAAATGGGTATTTGACAGGCACTGGCGAATCCGCGGCGGCAATTACATATTCTTTTCTCGCAAATTTTAACATTATCGGTGTTGAATGCTATCTACGCTCTCGTCTGTTCATATTTAAGTAGATACATTGCAAGCAAGAGCAATATCATCCTCTGAAGTATATTTGATGATCTAAAAATGTGGCTAATTCTGTTGTACAGAATCTCTAAACCTAAACTAAATTGACAGGTTTAAAAATAGTGCTATCCCTTTCCGCAGGCAGCATTGTGAAAGAGATAGGAATAGATTTAGACCTATCATTTTAGTTTAGTTTAGAGATTGTGTAAAACATATTTGGCCCTATTGTATCACAACTATCGCATTTAGTTGGCGTTAGTAGTAGATGTACCTAGTTTACGAAAACTTACAATATTATAAACTACTAGCTAGCTAGCTGACCCCCGCGACTTCGTTCGCGTGTTTTTCTTTGCTATAAAACTCACGGAGCCCGAGACCTTTCCAACGAATGCAAAACAGTGGAAATCGGTTCGTGCGTTCTGGAGTTATAGCGTCAGGAAGGAAAACCCGACTTATTTTTATATAGTAGATTACCTTGTCGAGGCCAAACGTCTTGGTGACAGCGAACCCCCAGCCTTGCTGGAAGGCGCGTCGGATCATCGCGGAGCTCGTGGTGGGCGGCGCGCTCGCCAAGCCGAACGGGTTCTCGAACTTGATGCCGCACACCTCCACCGAAAGATCTACTTCGTCTATGGGGCAGTGGAACTTGGGTAGCTCCACGGGCGAGTTGTATGGTATGCCCTGAAAATATATTGGATACCCTCCGTCTATTGGTCCTCCTTCCGGAGAAATCGAGGGTTTTCCCAGGATCTCATCAAATCAGATCCATGGAATCACCTGGGAAGTATACACTTTCAAACTATAGAAGAATTTTCTAATTCGGTCCAGGCGTTATTTAAGTAACGGGGGAAGATAAATAAAAAAGAGATTCTGATGAATTGAGAATCGGAAACCGTTTTTAGTCGGTTAAAAAGCAAGCGTTAATTTGCGAAATTGCGGACGTGTATTATTATACCTACGCAAGAGAGTCAAGAAACAACAAACTTATTGTGGTTGTAGATAAAATGGTTGAACAAAACAAAACTTCTATAAACTCCTGAAAATACATTCGATAGATCATAGGAGCAGACGTTTTGCGGATGTCCATGATACGCATGATACGATTAGTTGAACAAATAAACTTCTAAACTTCATAATATTATTTGAAAAGTGCTTCCATTTTAAAAATCTGTACCTATTAGTTCAAAAATATGGCTTGACCTACCTGTAAATAGCAATGCATGTACCAAGCAGCGGATTTGCCGTCATTCACCGATTCCACCGTGGTCTCGGCTACACCCGCTAAGTCGCCACCCACGAACACTTTGGGGTTACTGACGCTCTGCATCGATGTGCTGTCCACTTCGGGTAGACCCCAACGGTTGAGTTTCACGCCTGACATCGCTTCTTTTACTAAATGTTAAAATTTAATCATGAAATTTTTATTTAATAAATAAGTTCATGTAGGTAGTAGGTACCTATGTATTAGAACTTTGCTGTTTCAGCTAAGTATTTGCGTTGAAGTACCAAAATATGGAAAGGGATTTAAAGACTATTGCCACAGCTATTGCCGTACCTAACGCAAGCTTTTAAAACGCTGTGAAAGGGAGAAATGAGTCATGTTTTAACATATATGTAGGTACCACAATATAATTTTTCTCGTAGGTAACAAATGTGAGAAATCAAACACGCTACTTTTCGAAGGACTTTGGTGGACCCTTTGATAGTTTCTACAAACTTCTAATTAACTTCTATCTATGCACACTATCATACTGGAATGCTAATATAGTAACTTACCATCGCTATCATAAAGTCCGGAACCGAATGCCGATATGATAAAATTAGCTTTCAGTTGCAACACTTGATCTGAATCTTCTATCCATTCGCCATCCTCTAATTGTTCAGTACGGCACATTTTTAGAGCTGCAATCTGGACAAAATTAGAGAGTAATTATTCTTTTTGTATAAAACTGACGAAAATACCTACTCGTAGTTTGAGATATAAACCCACATATAAACTTACCTTTCCATCTCGTACTATGACTTCTTGTGGAGACATAAAAGGTATGAACTCGCATTTTTCTTCTTTTGCTAGATCAACCTGAAATCAGAAACCGGAACCAGTTAAGATAAAAAGGTAGCAGAAAGGTAAAAATTCTTAGTTGCATCTTTAAGAAAGGATAGGTATTGAAAAGAATGGAATGTGGCATTTTGTGACAATAGCAACAACATTTGATAAAAAGATTTTTGACAATCTAAAAAAGTAATCCAACAAACTCCAAAGGATGGATACCTATAGATTTTTGCGCCACTAACATGAGATCTAGTCATCTATGTAGTGAACGATATCTTGCTATTACA
Organism: Melanargia galathea; assembly: GCA_920104075.1. NCBI lineage: Eukaryota > Metazoa > Arthropoda > Insecta > Lepidoptera > Nymphalidae > Melanargia > Melanargia galathea. Next base: position 28,716,804 of record OV049856.1, on the reverse strand, counting down.
GAAGTCTTCTGATTCTTTAAAAATAATGCTGAAGGTAATGATAATAAAGAAAGATCTACGACTTCAGACACGGCTCTGATGTTGGTGGATCCCTTTCTTAAGTAACACGTAAAACTGATAAGTGGCGCAATCGGACATTTTATTTATAATCCCAAATTATTGGCTTCAAGAGCAATCAAGTCGTTCTTAGATTTAAAACAATAATGATGGTGGTGAAGATGATAATGACGATAAGAGAAAGACCCTCTTCTTCGGGAACGGCTCTGATGTTGGTGATTCCCCTCCGGAACACCACATACACCCGTCGAGCCCCACAACATAAACTTGAAGTGGCGCAGTCGAACCCTATGGTCCCAAATGGTTGGCTTCAAGAGTGTTCCAGCCGTTCTTAGATTTAAAATTAAGATGGCGATGGTGACGATAATGATAACGATAGGAGAAAAACCCACTTCTTCAGGAACGGCTCTGATGTTGGTGAATCCCTTCCGGAACACCACGTACACCCGTCTGGCACCACAGCGCAGGGCTGAAGTGGCGCAGTCGAATGCTGTGTCCCCCGCGCCCAGCACTATCACGTTGCCGTACAATTCCGGCAATGATGTGTTGCAGGCACACATACCTATGGATTTATGACCAATCGGGAAGATGACCAGATTTTTATAAATTATTTTTAGTACAAGCTTACGTTACTCAATATTATCTAAAATAGAAAGAAAGAATGAAAATAAATCCACTTAAAAATAAAATAAGAGCCTTTTAAATCTAGTGGTATAGGTACCTATACTGACTATACTATTTATACTTGTGAAAAGATAGAAAAGGAATAACAGAACATAACATCCGCCGCAGGAATAGTTTCCATACAAAAGTGCACGTTTACCTTTAGGGTAATCATAATATTATATCATCAGGTTAATTATTATCAGGTGGGAAATCGGGCGGTCCCGAAAGCAGAATACCCCGGTTCGAGTCTAGATGACTTTTTTCCCCTTCTTAGCAAAGCTCGGTCATCCAGTTACTGTAATTTAATAGTTAGGTACATTACCTCTCTTGCTTGCTTTCGATACAAGTGGTAAGAAATCCTTGCTAGTGTAGAAGCCCATATTTGATGTCAAATCTTTGAAAATCGGTATACTTTTGGGCTCTGGCATACCGATGCCCAAAAAAACTGCTGCGTGGTCTTTTAGCAGACTCTGGAATAAGTTGGAATTTATAAATCTATCCATTTTAATTTTAGCATTAATTCTCAGAATATGAACAATATGGCAATTATCTGACAATAAGGATAGCCGAGCATCGAAAATAAATTGAATGATTGGAAATTCTATGGCAGACTAATTTTATTGTCTTTTGAAATAGTTCCATAGGATCCGTTGGCCATTTTCTCTGACTGACTTTCCCTAACTCAATATTGATATTTGAATACTCACGTCGACAGTTATGTCCTTTGTGGAAAGTTTTCTGCCGGTCACTAATTTGACTCCAAGATTCTTGATTAGATCTATTTCGTACTGCACCACGTCGTAGGGCAGTCGGTATTGTGGGATTTCCGATGAACTAAAATTATTTAACAATGAGGACTAGATATTTGGAAAATAGTAAAACACCTAAAGTTAATGGGAAAATTGTGGATAAAACAGACACATAACTTCTTAAGGCCGTGTCCCCATTAGGCAAACAGCACAGACCAATAAACCCAAGGCTAAGTGGTTTGTGGCAAACAGTGAGCGGCTGACTGTTTACTTGATGCTTCCAGTTAGCCTCCCCTATTATCCTCGTCAAAAATCATGATAGGAGATAGTACAGCCCTAATCCGTAAAAAATCTAATAAGTTAAGTAGTAAGTAATTAAAAAAATCATACTCTACTATGAAAACTGATTGTAGATTTATTAGTGATGAAACTAACAGCCAGTATTAATTTCTTGGTATACCTACATACACATGGTAAACTGTTATTTTTATAATACTGAAAAAAATTACCTAAGTCCTCCGAAATATTTTTCCTTCTCATAAATGGTGATATCCTTGTAACCGAGCCTGGCAAGGAAACAGGCGCAGCTGAGACTGGCGGGACCGCCGCCAATCAACGCTATCTTCTGGTCGCCCCCTTTGGGTAAAGGCTTCGTATTCGGGTCCAGGGTTTGAAGAATGCCCATTTTCATGAATATCTGTAATTTAATAATAACATCAAGTATACTATGTAAGTTGATTGTTTTTATGTAGAACGAAATTTCGTTCAGTCAGTCGTTTCATTTAACGCTTAACCAACTTAATCCAAATGTCTCAGATTTAAACTGTCTTGCTGGTTCTCCTCGGTGAGAAAATTGATCGAACTAGTGTTAAACCAGCGGACAAATCCTAAACTATTCACATGAGTTAGCTTGAGGAACATCAATATGCATAAAGCAATATTTTAAATAATGTCGAAGCACAGTTCCAATGGAAATAAAATATCATGGCATAGCTATTGGCCTACAGTTCATTATGTTAAGGTACATAGAACAACATTTTTCTTAAGTCTTTGGACCTTATTACAACTACATCTTTTGGACTAAAACTCATCAGAAATAATGAGTTTCAAATTCAAATTCAAAACTCATTTATTCAAAGTAGGTACACTGTACACTTTTTGAACGTCAATATATAAAGTACATGAAAGTGATGCAATGGTGATAATTACTACGGAAACAAAACTAAAACTACGAGGGTTCCAAACGCGCCCTGGTCTGAGAAGAGCCCACAACAAACTCAGCCCGGTTATTTTTTTTTATTATCACCATCTCACAATATGTCTAATTTGTAAATGATACTAAAATGGAATTAATATCAGCAGCATTACCCCACAATAGTATACCATATGACATAATGCTGTGAAAGTAACTGAAATAAACTAACCTCGCAGTTTCAATATCAGTTAGCTGACGAATCTTTTTGACCGCATATGCAGCAGAACTAAGTCTGTTCGATAAGTTATTTACATGAGGGCCCCATTGGAGTTTTGCATCTAATGTTATTCCCAGGAAAACAGCCGTATCCACTAACTCTAATTCCTCATTATTAAGCTGTACAGTGGTTTCAACTTGCTTAACATTGGGTAAAGTGAACTTAACACACTTAGTTTTTTTCCCATTAAGTAACAAGTTATTAGCTTCAAACCATTGTACCACTTTTGTGAGAGAATTGTTTACTTCGTCAGGAATTCTTTGGTATCGATTAATTTTAAACAATAGTGATGTATCATCAGCAAACAATACTATCCCGTGACTATCCTTAGCGAGATAAGGAAGGTCATTTATATAAATAAGGAATAGAAAGGGCCCAAGAATAGAACCCTATGGAACTCCTATGTTTACAACTGATCCTTTCTTCTGTGGGTAGTTCTCTTTTTCAAGAAGAAAATGACCTTTACCTCTACGGCGAAATGCTGCAATCCCCCGATGTTGATGGCGCCTTCTTCGCTGGCGTGCAGGTTGCAGCCTCCGACGCACAGGTCGCTGGTGGGGCAAACCATACCGCACGTGAGGCCCAGGGGGTTGTCGGATAAGATGGCTTTCGCCGCGCCATAGTAGTTCTAGAAGAATAATACAGTGGATGTTTCGCAGAACATATTAGCAATAATTTAATAGGTAGGTACAGAAGATAAGATTTAATATTGATACGCTTTATTACATAATATTTAGATTAAATTTTCGATCTTCAATCTGTTGATTTCGGATTACATATAGCAATTGTGAGTGACATATCATGAATTTTGACCGTAGCTCGTATGACAATGCACAAGTTTACAACAAAGTTTACAGGCCTCAATAGCGCAACGGTCGACGGTCGTGGGGCGTGGATCGAAAACCGAAAGTTCGACGGTTCAAACCTAAGTTCAAATCCCAACCGTTACTTTATTGTCATACCCACTCTTAAACACAAGCTTTCAGTTTTGGAGGGGAAAGAAAGAGGAATACTAGATCATGATTAAAATTCTTTAAAAAAAATTGGTTGTCTATAGTCTGTTTTCGGACGACCATTTTACGAGATACCGCCTTATGAAAACAAAGAGAGATAGATGCGTCACAAGCCGAACGCTTAGGCCGATCGTGCCTTCGCTCTCGCTTGTGGTACGTGACAATGAGTCATGCTTTTTCGTGCGTGTAGTGTAGCCGGCGTTCATCGATTTATAAGACGTTATCACGTCAAAATATACCTTATTGGCGATGCTTGTGATAAAGCTCTTCACGTCAATCTGCGTCGGGCAAGACTTCTGGCAAGGCGCGTCCGCACACTTGAGACACCTTGCAGCCTCCTTCAGAGCGCCTCGCTCCGACAGTGTCGTGTGTTTGATGTCATCGAAGTTTTTCACCAAAGTTGGACATGTCTGGAAGGTAGAAGTTGGTATAAGTACGGTCTATTTGTGCGGCACGGTGATTAGGTTGCACGGGTAAAAGTTAGCCGGAATAGGTATTTGACTAAGTTTTTGTACTAGCTCTATTGAATTTAAACCTATTGGTATTTAAGTTAAACCTGCAATGAATATAGGTACCTTATATTCATTGCGGGTCTAACTATAAATGTACGACACGAAAGTTGAAACTACAGAAACTTTTTTATGTAGGTACATCTGAGGTGTTGTGCAGGTGGCCTACGCAAACTCCTGTCGTGAAAGGAAAATGGTGATGGTTATATATGGTACTAGCTTTTGCCCGCGGCTTCGCCCGCGTAAATTTCGGTTTTTTAAATGCAAGCTTAAAAAAAGAGTAAGTACCTATACCTAGATAAGTATCTAGGTTTACTTAAGTTGGAATTAACGCCAGTACCTACCTACTAAAAATAAAAATAAACTTGGGTAGGTAGGTAGTAGGTACTACCTATATACTACCAGTACTCTGTGCCGCGGTGCCGCGTGTGGCGGGCACAGGGGGCGCGGGGAGTTCCGTGCAGCGCGAGCGTCGGCCGTCGAGCGCAATACCTACAGGCGTTTTTTAACATAGGTACTTAGCGATTTCAACACAACTCCTTTTTTGAAAGTCGGTTAAAAAAGTAGCCTATGTTACTCCTTGGTTAATCCTCTACTTGTCTGTGAAAGTCCCGTCAAAATCAGTTCAGCCGTTCCGAAGATTAGCCCGTTCAAACAGACAGACAGACAGACAAAAATTTTAAAAACGTGTGATTCGGTTATGGTACCGTTCAAATAACCATATGAGCTTAATATGTGGTAGTTATTTCGAAATTACAGACAGACACTTCAATTTTATTTATTAATACTAGATGATGCCCACGGCTTCGCCCGTGTGTATTTAGGTTTGTAAAAATCTCGTGGGAACTTTGATTTTCCAGAACAAAAAGTAGCCTATCTGTAGTAAGTAGTAACCCGTCCACAAAACGGAAAAATTCCGTGGGATCCTTACGATTTCGGAATGCAATTCCTTACAGCATCAGGGTTGAGGAGTTGGACATGAACCTACTCGAGGTCATTCAACAATAAAGTCTTTAATTGGTATCCCCAATATCAATTTAAATAACCGACAGTGCCTAAATCCCATTAGTTTTGGGGATCAGATCCCCTACAGCATCAGGATTGAGGAGTTGAAATCCAAATTTTTTGTAGGACAGTGTCGCAATGTTTTTCTATCGATTAAAAAAAAAATTACGCAAATCGGTTCAGAAATCTCGGAGATATCGGTGTACATAGGTAGAAAAACACAACTCCTCCTTTTTTGAAAGTCGGTTAAAAAAGTAGCCTATGTTACTCCCTGGTTAATTCTCTACTTGCATGTGAAAGTCCCGTCAAAATCGGTTCAGCCCTTCCAAAGATTAGCCCGTTCAAACAGACAGACAGACAGACAGACAGACAGACAGACAGACAGACAGACAGACAGACAGACAAAAATTTTAAAAACGTGTGATTCGGTTATAGTATCGTTCAAATAACCATATGAGCTTAATATGAGGTAGTTATTTCGATATTACAGACAGACACTTCAATTTTATTTATTAGTATAGATTAGTATAGATAGTATAGATGGAAACTTTGAATACATGGGGCATTCAAAGTTTCAAACCATCACCATTTTCGTCAACTATTTATTTATACTATGTTTTAAACATTTTTAGGGTTCCGTACCCCCATAAAACAGACATGATATTTTTTTTTTGCCGTTTTTATAGGTAGGTACGGAACCCTCCGTGCGCGAGTCCGACTCGACTTGGTCGGTTTTTATTTATACTTACACCGCATTTCCTATCAGTATTTCTTTTCCAGTGCTGTTTATTCCTCTTAGTTTGGGCTGAAGGCACCAAATTACTGTACGGCTTTACCGTCGGATTTAACTTCAGTAAATTCTGGAATAAGTAGGTATTATACATATTTATAGAAATTATAAAATCCCAAATAGCCCCTGCCAGGAATCGATATCGGGACCTCCCGCTTATAAGACCACAGCGCTCACCACTGCGCCAGGAAGGTCGTCAAAGTCCCAAATTGCCCCTGCCGGAAATCGAACCCGGGACCTCCCACTTATAAGACCACAGTGCTCACTGCTTACCACTGCGCCAGGGAGGTTGTCAAAGTAAGACGTAGCTAGCTATCAAAACTAGCTAGATACCAATACAGTAAGTACCTAGATAAGAAGTGGGACGTAATATACTTAATTTTTAGGGTTCCGTACCCAAAGGGTAAAAACGGAACCCTATTAATGTCACTCTGCTGTCTGTCTGTCTGTCTGTCTGTCCTGCGGTCACAGGTCTCTAGCTCGCAGACGAAATGAGTAACAAACCTAAAATTTGGGTATTTTGTGTAGAACGTTGACCCAAAATCAAATAATGAATTAGAAATTGAATTAAATTATTTTTCAGGGGGGCTCCCATACATGAGAAAGGAGCCGGAAAAAAAAATTTTTGTTATCCTAGCTTGTGGGGTATCATTGTTTAGAGCTCATTAAGTAGAGTAAGAATATATATATATTTTTTTTAAATAAGAAAATGGGGGGCCATCAAAGTTGTCAGTTTTAGACTATTTTTGTGACGGGGGCTATCTCAAAAACTAAACTAGTTAGGAATATGATATTTTGCTATATTATGTACCATATGCTCTATTTAAACAACAAATACTGAAAACAACGATCCATAAAATAGTTTATAAGCTGTGACCCAAAACAAACGAACATTTTTTGCGTTTTTCTTTCACGGTTTGTTGCGATACCTAGCTCGAAAATTAAATATTTCTTAGACCCAAAATATATTATTGTTCATAATTATGTACGGAACCCTAAAAGAGCGAGGCCCGACTCGCACTTGGCCGATTTTATTATTCTTTAATGTTTTGTGAAGTTACGAGAATCAAGATAAGACTTGATTCGGTGACCCCTTTATCACACGAATCTGCTGTTATTTGTTTATTACTTTTCCAATAATATTTTATTGTAAGTTCATGTGTCATTAGCATCGATGTCTGATTAGATACCTACATACAAATAAAATGCAATATGATAAGACCATCGAACTATTACGCTATTTATTCTAAGGATAAGACCGATTTTATCTAAGAATTGACCTAATTAGATTTAGGTACTCTCATACATACGAGATCAGTATCTACAGAACTGGTTAAAAGTCATTTAGGAAAAATTAATTAGGCATTTACCGTAAATCTAATTAGGTCAATTCTTACATAAAATCGGTCTTATCATACCTATTTTATTTTATTTGTATCCAGGCAAATACTGTATAGAAAGATTACGAAATGATTAAAGAACTGTCCGTATAATAGGTACCTTTATCATATATAGGCTAAAATATATATTATATACTTAACTTTGTTTTCAATACTTGATAAGATAACATAAAAGTGATAACGCCATTTAAGTATGTATGATTTACTGCAGTCAGGTTATGTGAATAGAAAGGTACTATACGTAGGTAGGCCGTAGGTACCTACTTATCTATGTGTAAACCTTGACCAAGCATACCTGAAGACAATGTTTTTTTAAAGTTACTCGTTTATGTAAAAAGGACAAAGCCTCAAAAACTTAAATCTAGAGTGACAGATTCGATATTTAAACTTTTTGAAAATTTAATTCTACCGCCAATTTTCTAGACACATTCCTCTTTACTCTGAGTTTCAGGGCGTGTTAACAAGAGGCCTTAATTTAAGTAAGTATATATGTAGTTAGGTACCTAAATTGTTGAATTAAAATAATTCTTTGGTTTTTACGTAAAAGTTTTTAATTCAACCTTGAAAACAATAATGTAGTGTTTGTGAGCAATGAGCATTAATTCTATTTACCTAGGCACACAGCCAATAATTATTATAGCCTAGATTCGATCGCGCTTGTAATATCTCTGACAATTATTCAATGAAATCTTTCCTAGGCAGCGAGATAAGCAAAAGTAACCCAAAAAACAATCCGCGGCTGCAACAATGATCACTTCACTTCGTCGTAAAATACACATACACTTATTATCTTTAACAACTGACCTCGATATCTGGCAATTCTCGACTTAACAAAACCTTCGACATATTGGGAAATCTACTCTACTGTTATAAATATAAAATAACAAATCGATTGGTTCACTATTTGATTAATATTCCAAACTGCGCAGACGCAGTGGACTGCTCACTGGCAGTGCTACACTTACGACTGATTCTTGTTGTTTGGCCTCTAGTCTAGATTATTGAATTCATGATCATACGAGTGGTGTTTCAAGTTTCGCGTTCGAATCTAAAGCTGCGTCTACGCTTACGAGCCCAGCGCGACCCGACCACGAGCCGAGCATTAATTCGTGTAGTGTGGACTGGCTTAAAACTGCCTCGTCGGTCTAGAACTGCCTCGTTGATCGTGGTTAGCGTATTCGACTGCAGATCACGAGGTCACGTGTTTGATTCCCGCATCGGGCAAATAATTGTTAGGTATTGGGTTTTTCTGTCTAGAAATTCTCAGTGCCAGCCCGGAGTTGGCAGTTGGCGGTGTTTGACCCCCGTCCCTCGGTGAGCACGTTAAGCAGTTGGTCCCGGTTATTATCACTATCATGTGACAATAGTCGTTAAAGCCCGCCAACCCGCATTGGAGTAGCGTGGTGAGTCTAAGTTCTAAATCCCTCTCCCCTATGAGGGAGGAGGCCTGTGCCCAGCAGTGGGACATTAAAAGGCTGTAATGGTGGTGGTGGTGGACTGGCTTAAGAGCTTCGAACGAGCGCGCTTCGAGTGTTTGGGTCGTGCTCCACTGTGCTCCGTCAAATTGAATTTTTTTGATGAACACAAAGTCATTCGCATTGTGAGTGGAAGAAGAAGACATCTCGTGCCGCTTCCACATAGCGTAGGATAAAGACTAGAAGAGGATGCCAAAAGCATTCGCATCGCGCTCGTTCCAGGCTTGTAAGCCAATCCACACTACACGAATTTGTGCTCGGCTCGTAAGCGTAAACGCAGCTTAACTTTGTAATGAGTAGACTAATTACTTTTCCGCATTACTAGAGCGTGTTACTACTTACTACTGTTTATATAGACGCAATTCAAGTATATACTACTTATATACTCTGATTTTAAATTCCGTGGAATTCTGACGTTTCGTAATGTTACCAGAGATAAAATAATTCCCACGAAAAAGATAAACAATTCAAAACTTATGTAAATAACAATCAACTGCCGCATGTAGATTATGACAAATGCCTGAATGGTGATAATGTCATTCGAGTTCCATTTTTGAATAAATTTTTTCAATGTGCTTCTTTTGTTTTCTGTTGCTGTTAGTGTGCACTTTCTAGTTTCCACTCTTAGCGATTTCTATTTTAGGGCGAAACGACTAATATTATTACGCGGCTTAGGGCTTTTTGTGTTGACAGGGAATTAAAGTAGTTTGGGGTAAAATCGTACTTCGTAGATGTTAACCCTGTTTTCCATACAAATAAATAACATTGAGAAATTAATAATTTTCTCAATGATATCTAATCTGTAAATGACATGGCCTGAGGTTTTTATTTAGAGTACCGAACTTCCGAAGCTTGGTCGTAGACCACCTGCTGGGTTATTCTGTAACTTAGTTAGCAACTGAAAATAGTTGCCAACGAATTAGTTTGATATACATTGCTGCTTTAGGGCGTTTGTGCACTTATTCGTTTTCGATTCGTTTTCGTGTTTCGTGAAAACACGATTCGACATAGGTTCCTTATAACTGTATGGGCGCTTGTGCACTTACTCGTTTTCGATTCGTTTTCGTGTTTTTAAATTCGTGAATTTTTCACATCGAATCGTTTTAAAATAAGGACGCGTGCGGAAAGGTCTGTGCGATATTCATAATCACTAATCTTAGTGTTACTGCCAGTATTTCTTCACAGAGTACATTGAATATAATTTTTTCTGCAGTTATGCATTCTCTAAAACGTGTGTATGGCCGAGTAATCTGTTCTTTTACTTATATGGCACAATATGATATCGAAAGTAGCAACATTCATTCGATTGTAATTATTAAAAAAAGATTTTTCATGATATCTCAATAAGTGATGATCGATAAATGCTCCTAGAATAGAAAAGAATAGAAAAGTTTTTTTATTCAAATAAACTTTTACAAGTACTTTTGAATCGTCAATTGAATACTTCTGTTTATAGGATGTATCCAGAATTTTTTCATTCTCCGGCGCCTACGAATGTATAAGAAAAGGGCAAAAAGCTGACGACGATAAAATGCAGCACACATTATGAACACGGTTTTATCTACGAAATGCTTAAAACGTATAGTGAAATCACGATTAAGTGCACAAATGTCATTCGTGAATTTCGTATCCGTTTTTATGATGTACATTAAAAAAAACGAACATGAATCGAAAACGAATCGAAAACGAGTAAGTGCACAAACGCCCTTACTGTGGGAAATATAAAGTGTTTTCATAATTTTACACAGTAAAGCAGCAATGTATATCGAACTAATTTGTTGGCAACTATTTTCAGTTGCTAACTAAGTTACAGAATAACCCCCCTGGTCTGTGGCGTAGACGGAATGACTTGCATAGGCATCTGAAACTTTGCTGTAGAATATTGAGCCAAAAACTGAATATTGAATTTGACTCAATTGATGAATTTCTTGCATGCAGGCGGAGCCGGTCTAAGAAAACAGTCACTGCTTTGAATGATGGTTAAACCTACCTTTTAAAGTAGGATTCAGCCTTCTTAATGGGGCGTCTAAAATAAAATGAAACCAGCATTTGAACAGTTAATATAAATATATTTCGAATTATTCAGAGGCTTCACAATATTTGGAAGAAATACTTGACAGCGTTCATCCATTCGAATTTGACGTTCGGCGCGTTTGCCATACAATACAATTACGTTTCGTATAAAATGAACTGTACAAGCGGTTGCAGATGGCGTCACGTAAAAAGAGCTCTGGACACTAGAGGTCGTGATCGCGCTTGAGTATTATTCTTTGCCAAGGTTGATTGACGAACCAAAGGCGCGGCGGCACGCGTCACCCGGTGCGCCTCGCTTCGTACCACCTACTAATCATTCCCAGCGCAGTTGTAAGCTCAGAGTTCTCTTTACCTGACGTTAATTATACATGAATAAAAGCAGACACATAATTTGTGTCGTTCCATCTACCAAACACCATTTTTCCATTTGAATTTTTCTTTAGATTAGCCCGCCATTGAATTCCCTTAAACACTTAGAACTTGGCTTAACACACTGGCGTGTGTCTTGATATCCTAGTGAAGAAACTTGATAGAGACCTCCAAAGATACACAAGATGAAACTTTTGTTAATACTTTTTGTGGTGGCATTGTATTTATTGTCTCTAAATCAGAGTGCTTAGTCTCAGTTTGAAGCGCTCCAAAACTAAAAGTATACTATTGATCGAATCACAAATGATTTCAGAGCAAAATGAACCCAAAGACTCTTATTTTAGGTCCATTTTACTCTGAAGTCATTGTGATTCGATCAATAGTATACTTATAGTATACCATAAAGTTTTGGAGCGCTCCAAACTGAGACTAATCACACAGGTTATAAAAAGATTTTGTATACTCTTTACACACACAGAATATTAGGTGGTCTGGTAGACATAACGACGGTTCGGTTACAAAATGTATTAGTAACAATGACATAACAATAAAAGCTAACACCAATAAATGTTCCGTCCGTTACAAGTAGACACTAGTGGAAAAAATTTCGACTAAAATGTATATATGCGCTAACATACTAAGCTTTTAACATTATGATACGGTTGAAACAAATCAGGAACAGGCGTATTAATTTTCAACACACACTATTGCGCCAGCATTTTTGAAAAAAAAAAAATGTGTGCTTCTTTTCATAGTCTCGGTCATTTTCGACGTTTGTCAAAACTTACTTTTTTAGATAGGTCTCTATAATTCTAAAGGTGATTGTACCTAACATTAGCAGAAATAAATAACAAGTTTTATATTTGCAGAAATGTTTTGAAACTATTTCAAAACGTGCGCAAAAGTGCACGGTAAAATTATACGAATCAAAATCTAAAACTGACATCTGTCACAGAAAATAAAACACTGAAAATTGTTCACAAAATACCTATTATTGTAGCTTTTCTAATATGTATATTTACCTTAAATAAATTGAAACTATATTGGTCGAATAATATTTTATTACACATTTTTGAATAATAAGTACTATACACTATTATGATTTTGCACTGTTTTTAAAGTTGACCATTTTATAGATTGTACAGTATTTTATCCGGTCGAGCAAGACAGGCAAGAATTGAAATTATTATACATAATAGGTATAGTTCGTTCGGTAACTTAATGTCGGTACAGGCGCAGGTGCTCTTAGTATTCTGCTTTTATTTTTATTACTTTTTTTCTGTTTGTAATTTTTTTCTATTCTATAGAATCTCCGCATAGTCTGCCCATCCGCACTTGGCCAGCGTGGTAAACTATGGATAAAATCCTTCTCATTTTGAGAGAAGACACACCGTGTTCATGAGAATATTATATTTTATGTTTATGGTTATATTGTAATAAAATACGAATATAAAAAAATATAAAAAGGAAAGAGAATTTTAATGAAAAAATATGAGTAAGTATAAAACGCCAAAACCCCTTGTGCCTGTACACCCCGCGCGGCATGTCACGGCGGTGTCTTTGGCAAAACACCGCGCGGCGGAGGCGGCAAGACACAAAAGGCGACCTTAAGAAAACGAACAGACTATACATTAATAAAGCCTTGATAAAACAATTTACATAGGGCGACCGGATAGAAAATGACGCACTTTCAGAACTTGATCTTTGTCATAAAATCGTGCTTAAGATAGTGTTCATAGCATTTGTATAACTTTAATAAGTTGTAGTCCGTATATTTTGTCGACAGCCAACAGAATAGGCTCTGGGTTCCAGTCAATTTGCAGAAAATTGACATAGACATTTTTTAATTTTTTTTTATGAAAAAAAAAAATGCATAAAAGTTCAGCGCTCATACAAATGTACAACTCCAAGTCTTGTACTGGTATATGATAAATAACAAAAATTGATAACAATATAATTTATGATGTCAATACATTTTGTTTTAAGAATAAGTTGATAGATTTTTCTGAAGGTGTGTCACGTACAGAAACTTTTAAAACTGTTCCAATAGATTTTTATTCTGAAAGGTTTATAGAAAAATATTTTTGATATTAATACTTATTACTTCAGGACATCCATTAATAAAATATAGGTTATTGACATACATAGGTACTAGTTAGCGCACAGGTGATGAAAAAAGTTTTAATTGTATTTAATTTTAAAGTAATAATTCCTTTATTAATGATATCAAATACACATACTAACTAATATAAAAAATGTGATCCAAGCGCTCTATTAAATGTTTCCTAGATATAAAAATGCAACACCATAGTAAATGGCTTGATCACTTACACGTTAGATTTAATTCTAAATTACCGTTATTTACATGCCTGTTTCTTCTAAATATCTGCATCTGAACAATACATTAAAACCTTACCAGCTATGTACCGTACCTATTTTGTGCAATTGTTTATGCTTTATTAAAAAAAAAAAAACGAAGCGGTTAAGATTTCAATTTCACATATTTAATTTAAAAAGTAAAAATTGTCTATGGCATCGATGTCGATAGTACAAGCAATAACAATTGCACATTGCTTAGAATTCTTACGTGTACTAAATTTACTTATATTAGGAGTGGATTTAGACAGTAATTAACCTATACCTAAGAGCGTTACCACACTATCCTATCCTATATCAAGTATAAAAAGAATGTTTCACGTGCCCCAGTATAGAAACGAATAGTGTGAAACTGCTTTAACAGTAAATTAAAAAACATTCAAGATATCAGTATAAGTTTCGCATAGACAATTATTAAGATTTTATTAGGCGTAATATCAAAATAATAGAAGGCCACTAAGTCAATTAAAGCCTAAACCCATTATCACATTTTTTTTTCGAAAAATGTCTCCCAAGGACTAAGCGACCAAATAGAAAAAGTCAACTTGGTCAATAATCGCTTAACTTAATAATTGTGCGACATTTCACAGTAACCTTTATTAGTTTTAATAAGACCATTGAATATTGTAAGTCGTTTGGTGATATTAATTAAATAGGGACATTGATTAAAAAAAAATCGGGGTTATAATGTTATGTACACAGCAAATCTGGGAAATTTTGCTTCACGGGGTAACATCGAACGTGGACGTTAGACTGTGATTTTGAGTACAGAAAACCCTTCTTATCCCGATTAGAGTAATAAAAACTCTAGTCGAAATTAAAAAGCATAAACATCGGCCTTTCGTATTTCATTGAAAAAAAAAAATAAAAAAATTAAAGGCACATAATAAAAATGGCTGAATCAAATCATAAAATACATAATGTATATACACAATGATTATCAAAACCTGTGTTTTTTTTTTAATTACATTGAATTGGACTGTTCTCTAGCTAACTTCGATATGTATCTAACGCATTTCACGAGTGCTAAAATATATTGCGCGTCGCGTCACAATCCATAAATATTATGTGAAAACGCGAATAACCTAGTAAATAACATTAAAACACATCAAGTATTGTTGGCAACGATCACTTTACTGCTACTTTGTGCCTATTTATTCCATAAAAAACAATTTAAGACAAAATCAACATTGTTAATTTCCAATTTCATTAATACATTTTAGTGTAGACCATTTTGAAAATTAAAAAGGAAATCTTAACCTCTAGTTTTAACGTAAACTGTAGATATAGCATACATTCGTTATCGCATTGGAAAACATTTAATACACATTACATATACGACAGTTTTAAATATTTATACATAACATTTTTTTAGCGAATACTGTGTAATGTACTTACAGACACCTAATAATGAATTACAACAATCAATTAATTATTGGGAACAAAAAAAAGCAATAATAATAATAATTAATCAAAAAATATAGTAATCTCTGTTTAACACAAAAATTTCAACAATTCCACGTTTTAAACACCAACACACCAAAGTCAAAGAGGAAATATTTTTCATCTGTCGTTTATGATAAAACAGAAATGGTGGCGTAAAGGTGTTCAAGCAACAGTGTAGGAATGTATTATATTTTAAATAGAAATTGCCTTTGCACAAGACGACATTTTCGCGCATGAGACGCGCGCAAAGTAAAATGATCCTAAATAACGTTACTTTAAAGTCGTTTATTCAGCACTCCGATTTGTGTTTAACAAAGTTGGGCCTTGGCTCTAGAACCGAACCTAAGTTCATTTTACTCCAACATTATAGTGGTTCGACACTCGAAATCACTATTGTCGAGAGTTGAAAACTTGCGCTAAGACTGCGACTTTTCGCGTTCCCAGCTCTTCTGTCGCGTGAAGCGGTCGCCGCGTGCAAAGGCTCAAAAGTCGCGTTGAAACAAAGCACCCAGATATGAATACAAGATACTCGATACTCGATAAAAAACCCGGACACGTTCCCACTGTACAATGTCACTTAACCATAGACAACTGCCAAATGTCAGTGTCGTTCCACAGATAATACAAAAGCGTTTTACAATAATACACTCACACCAACCCACGTGACACATAAAGCCCTGCACAGACACAAAGCGTAACGACGTTGACGCGTGACGATTGCAGCTCGACAGGAGCACAAGGCAGCAACACGGGTTCGTAGTGTGACGTGCCTTGTACCACAATTTCAACCACACGAGTAAGTAAGTACAGAGGGGAAGCTTCATACAAACGGCCCGCTGTAGGTACACTCACACAAACACACTCACCAACGGTTCACGGACGCCCGCTCGGTCCCCCAACCGGTACAGTTGGGTGACAAATGTGTGCATATGTGTGAGTGTACCTACAGCGGGCCGCCTGTAGAAGCTTCCCCTCTGTACTTATCTACTCGTGTGATTTCAACACTGTCGTACAACAAAGTCGCATCTACAAAAATGCTAGTTTACAAATGCGACTTTGTTGTCGTGGAACAAAGTCGCATCTACGAAAATGCCACTTTACAGATGATGACTTTGTTCTACGACAGTGTGGCCGATTCTGTTGTACACAATTCTCTAAACTAAACTAAATTGACAACTTTAAAAATAGCGCTATCCTTTTCTGCAGGGAGCATTGTGAAAGAGATAGGAATATATTTAGGCCTGTCATTTTAGTTTAGATTTAGAGATTGTGTACAACAGAATTAGCCACAGTGTCGATTTATAAACGGTGTTTGCTGTCGTCACACTTTCACTATGACATGTCGTGCTGCTCTGCGACACGTCACGACGGTCGCACGTTGTCTGACCGGGGCGTAAACGATGCGTATTTAACATTTAAGAATTAACATCTATTGTGTTGCATTTAGTCTGCAGTCCATGTTTGTGTATTGTTTTAGTTCACACAGCACTCTGGTGGTACGATGACGGATCGTTTGGTGCGCTCTAATTCATTATAGCTAGGCTGTTTTACACTGGCGTCGTACTTCGTCTACTCCCTCTGAAACGGAAAACTTGTATCAAAATATCAATCTAATAATATGATCAATAACAATGATTGAATTCAATTAAATGTAATATGATAAATAAATACGTCTTGCCATGGTACTTGAGTTTATTTCCTTATTTGAACTTTAAATTTAAAAAAAAGTGTCCCAGACATTTTTTTTTTCAATTCACACACGGCAGAAGTGAAACTAATATTCTAATATTTCGAATGATACAAAATATTATGTAAATATTATAAAACCCTGTTTATGTTTTGAAATAAAAGGACATGACCAGTGGCACTATGGGCACTTGCCTAGGTGTCAAAAATCAATGTGCAGCAAAGATTGTTTTATTTTTGGAATTCTTATATTCTCTAGTTTTCAGATAAAAAACTTTCAGGGATCTAAAGGCTCAGAAAACTGAGAAAAATAAAGAAAAGTTTTACGAAGAACTCTGCCTTTCGATGCTAGATGGCGCTAAACATTGTGGAATATCAAGTATAAATGTAAAAAAAAATGGTTTTCTACTATTCAACGTCATTTATATAGGTGGAACGTGGGTGGAACTTTGCTATAAAAAGTAAAGCTTTCTATTATTTGTTCAGAATAATTTAAATTATTGAGATTTGCTTGAAACGCCTAGCGCCATCTAGTATCGAGGGGCAGAGTTATTTCATAAAACTTTAAAACGAAATAACTCTGCTTTTCGATACTAGATGGCGCTAGGCGTTTCAAGCAAATCTGAATAATTTAAATTATTCTGAACAAATAATAAATAGCTTTACTTTTTATAGCAAAGTTCCACCTATATAGATGACGTTGAATAGTAGAAAATCATTTTTTTTACATTTTAGACTTGATTAGACATTGCCTAGCGCCATCTAGTATCGAATAGCAGAGTTATTTCGTAAAACTTTCATGAATGATTATTATTTGTATAAATGGTGTAGTGTTGCCAGATGGTATGTCGTGAATCCTACGAACGAGACCCTGAAAAAGTTCGAAAGCTAAATAAAGTACGAAGCTGTAGTGCCACTGACTTTCGTAACAAAAAATCAATATTCTCGGAACGAAAGAGAACGTCAGGAGTCAGAGGTTGTCATTCATTAAGGGACTTCCAGGTACAAAATCCAATACTAAGTTTTTATTCTGTTAATAATAATGGTTTGTTGTTGTTTGCTCGCTATTTTTATTAAAAAAAAGACTCATAATATTTGACACCTTTCTAAAGTTACTCATATAGCTACTGTAGCAACCGAGCTAGTGATTCATATCAATCTCTTTTTGTCCCCAGCAATATTTATTTTTATAAAAATCTGGTAGCAATGGAAACGTCAAACAATGTATAAATAAAAGTTAAATTGAAAATAAGACCGAAGGTCACCTAAAAAGTACCAATTTCGTACATTTCATACCTTTCTGGCAATTCTGATGGAGTAGTAAATAAAAGGAAAAAGCGGAATCAATAAACATACTGTTTTTTTAGATATTTTAAACCATGGCCTTTTTCGAAATAATAAATCCATATTAAATTAAGCTTTAATTTTTGAATCTTACTGTAAAAGCAGAAATCCTGCACATTTTTCCTAATCGGTAGGCAGGCACTGGTCATGTCCTTTAGGTTCAAAAACGGAACGTAGGCGGAGAGCGGAAGCGGAGCGTCATGGAATCCTATTTGTATTCTATCTCACTGTCTCGCAGGCCAAATCCTATGTGAATATGTATGTTTGTCCCTTTCTGGCACTTGTGCAGCGCCTGGGAACTCAAAGGACCTTCTGTCACCTTACGGACTCCTGGTACGCGAGAGAGGATTTTCGTGTCGCTTTTTTGATTTCATCGATTTTCAAAAGCACAAAACAAGTTTCACTTCAAAATGCGCCGCTCGTATCCAGCGACCCGCTGAGTTCATCTGTCCAACCAATAGGGGGGAACCCTCCTGGTTTCCAACAATTCGTTTCCCTTTGCGTGGCACCCATTCGAATAGCTTGGGACCCATTGGCACTTTAGCATCATGACTCTAAGAGTCTTTTACTCTGGTTCTCCTACGCATCTCATATCTGATTTGATCGCTATGTTCCCAGCATCGACCGCTGAGTGATAATGAATGAATGAATGTAATGAATAGTATTATGAGGTACATACCCTGACGCGTCGCAATCCTTACAGTATGGAGCACTTCCGCTTCACCTTGACGGGCTGCACGGGGCACAGCACGGCGCGGATCGCCTCGTCGAACACCGTCTTCAGCCCCTTCTGCGTCAGCGCCGAGCACTCCAGGTACTTCACCGCGCCGATCTCCTTCGACATGCCCAAGCCCTGGTAACAAAAACATTAATGCATTGAAACAGGCGCTGAGTTGCATCCATTGGAGTCCACATGCACCAAACTGCTTAAGACCAATTACATGCCCACTAGGCAGTTAAAATAAGGGTATCGTTACAAGGTTGAATATCTGGGATGCTTTCTCCAGAAATTCATTTTTATGGTTCCAAACCCAAAGGGCAAAATGGAGCCCCTGTTTATGTCACTGTGCTGTGCTGTGGGTACCAGGTCACGTTGGTATACAGGGAAATGAGATAGCTGATGAGCTAGCTCGGAAAGGTTCAGAACTAAAATTTGTTGGTCCTGAACCATGTGTAGCGCTAGCACCCTGTGTGGTAGGCATGGCGCTTTCAACATATGCCGAGAAGATGGTGTCGGCAGAGTGGAGGCCTATAGATGGGAGGCCTAAGGCACTCTAAGAAGTTTATGGAAGCTGTAAAGGCTGGATTTCTTGCAAAAGTAAAACTGAGCAGGAAACAGCTAAGATATGCTATAGCGGCTTACACAGGTCACTATAGCACAAAGGCCATGTTATGCAAAATGGGCATTACAGAGGACCCTATCTGTAGGGCCTGTAATGAAGAAAATGAGACCATGGAACACATCTTGTGTGAGTGTGACGGACTGGCTAGGAAGCGAATGGATCTTCTGGGGGTAGCTTATCCGCAACCGGAGGATTATGGTCCCTTGAACCTAAAGGCGACCATCAAACTCCTGGAATGGGTGTTTGAGGAGGTCTAGGGGATAAGGAAGGGGCGAGTACAAAAGATCCATAAGGGTCGAAGTGCATCCGCTTTTAGCGGGCCCCATCAGAGGAAGATAAGATAAGATAAGTCACTGTGCTGTCTGTCTTCGATCGAGCGACGCAGTCCAAACCGCTCGCAAGTAACGGTTTCTCTCACTCAGAAATCAGCGCGCAATAATGACTTGAAACCGCATAGCCGCAGACTTGTGGAACTTAGATCGGGGTACCCCAGAGAAGACAGATCCTACTAATTAAGAAGCCCCTACTAATATTATAAATGTTCAATAAACCTATGCTTCGACTTTTAATTGTATGCACTAATGTGAAGTTTCGTGGGTTGTCACTTTTTAACGAAAATAAAATAGGGATGGGGTTTAGGTGATTGATTTGAATCATTCAATTATTTTATTCAAATTAAAGTTTATATTTTAAGTAATTATTATATTTTATGTACAAAGTGTATCTATATATATGTATATATATAAATACATATATATATTTACTATATAAAATCGTTCGAACACTTATAACTCGAGAACGGCTGGACCGATTTTCATGGTTTTTGATTTGTTGTATTTGTCTCCATCCCGAATAGCAGAATAATTGTTAAAAATATTGGAAAATTAACGAAAAAATAAAAGAAAAAACATTTTCCCATACAAAATGTTCATGGGTTTCGTAACTGTCAAACATTGAATGTTCATCCCGTCGATTCGGAACTCTCTCACCCGTATGATGGGGTGACCATGGTCCCGCATTTGATCTATACCTATGTCAGTCAGTGGTAAAAATGACGATTTTTAGACCTTGATATCTCAATAACCGTTTGAGCTGTATTATATGAAATTTGAGTTTCTAGTTAAAGACTAAAGTTGAAAAAATAATAATCAAAAATCAGATTAAGTTCATAATCATCATCTATTTTTTTTATTCAACTACAAGTTAGCCCTTGACTGCAATCTCACCTGATGATAAGTGGTGATGCAATGATGATGGAAGCGGGTAAACTTGAAAGAGGTATGCATACCCCTGATCGGTTTCTACACGCCATCGTACTTCGTATCGTTTTTTTTTTATATTTTTACTCACCTAATTTAGTGAAAGTTAAATTAATTTCTTAACTCACACAATAAATATAAATTATTCACATATTTTGATAAATATGTCATATTGATACTTAACTATATGATCTGGTTTTCAGTTCTATAGTCTTCACTCTTCAAAACTTATAGTTATGGACCCGTATTTAAAACGTATTGTGATTTCTTAAGAAATACCTAGTTAACAAAAGCAAGTTTTTTTTTTAAGATCACAGTTTAATCAATAAAATTACCAAAAATTATACAAAAAGTGTTTCACATTGTTTGTTAGTAAATCACAAATTAACAAAAAAAAAAATCTTAACTGGCGTAAAAAAAGCATCTCAAGAAACTAGTACACTAACGCTGAGTTGTACACTAATGCTGAGTTGTACAAAAGAAACTTCCATCCCCTCTTCCAAGGAAATTGTGCTGAACAAGATACAGACAAACAAGAATCAAAACAAGTAGTTTAGGCTTAAGTATCGATTATATATTAATTGGAAGTTTTAGTTATTTATGTAATAACTAAAAGATGACTTCGATGATAATAAACGTAACAACACGATAAAAAAAATTATGCAGATTGGCCGGAAGCATAAACAAGTGTAAGTCTAAAATTACCATGTGTACGTTTATTTTTACGACACATAGGCTTTTATACTGCAATAGAAAATAGTACTTCTTACTTTTTTTTTCAATTAAAGCTCATATTATTAATTGTACCAATAGGATGCGTTTGCCACAAAAAAGTCAAGATGACAAAATTGTTAATTTGACTTTTATACGTAGGAGCCATCGATTTACTTAGTAGATAAATAAAATTATGATGATAATGAAAGAGTAACTTTGAACGAAACTTTTGTGAATGAAATTGAATGAATTGAACGTATCACATCACTATAGAAATGGGGTTGGCAACATTATTTTACGGAATGACATTAGGAAATGTCAGATTACTGCAGATAATTAAAAGTCGAACTATAAATCCACGCACTAATTAAGCATCAACTAGTGTAACATAAATTTTATTATTCGTCCTCCACAGGCCTAGACATTCCGTATTTTCCGTAACTTCTTTTATTTTGGACTAGATGATGCCCGCGACTTCGTCCGCGTGGATTCAGGTTATTAGAAATCCTGTGGGAACTATTTGCTTTTCCGGGATGCAAGCTACCACTGTACCTTTCGTATAAATCGGTTAAACGGATGAAATTTTAAGAATCCCATGGGATCCCATGTTATTTTTCCGGGGTAAAAAGGAACCTATATCCTTCCCCGGGATATAAGCTATCTCTGTACCTTTCATCAAAATCGGTTACACTGTTGGGCCGTGAAAGGCTAGCAGACAGACAGGCAGACAGACAGATGACAGACACACTTTCGCATTTATAATATTATAGTATGGATTATTGAGGGTGATTTAATAACGTCTTGCATGTGCAAAATCGGTTACACTGTTAGGCCGTGAAACTGGTTAGCAGACAGACAGACAGACAGACACACTTTCGCATTTATAATATTAGTATGGATTATTGAGGGTGATTGAAAGACGTCTTGCAAATGTGGCTCTAACATATTTTTACTTACTGATGTGTAAATGATGGGCGTTAACTTTTTGTCCTTCAGCTTCTCAATGGTGTCCTTGTCTTCGCGGAGGTCGAGCTTCGTGCCCACCAGGATGATGGGCGTCGACGGGCAGTGATGCCTCACTTCCGGGTACCACTGGAAATTCATAGTGAAAAATTCAAAACTTCGTTGAAAACATTTGAATGAATAATGTTTGATAGAAGGGCTGAAATTGAGAAAAATTTTCATGTGCTGTTGTGCACTAAAGTAGGTATTAAAATTTCAAAAGAAACATCTGCCATATAAATTTTTTACACTGGGTCAGATAGAGAACTAAAATTCAGGTCCGGTATCGTGGACGGCCTTGAACGCCGTTTATCATCATACTACTGAGTTGAATCAGTCAACTCAAAAAGGGTACAAGTGTACAAGCTCTCGATTTAACATGCTAAAGAATGCTTACACACGTCAACGTTTGAAGAAGCACGCTTATGATGCCCATAAGCACGAGCACATTAAGGGCCTGTTTCACCACCTTCTGATAAATATCGGATAGCTATCTACAACTTTTTTCTTTGTCACTTGACATAAAGTAAGAAAGGGACAAAACTTACGTTTAGGCTATCCGACACTTAGCAGAATTCAAAGCAGCCTCTTCATAGAATTTCGTCGCGGTTTAGTGCGTACAAAATGAGCGGTTGCATATAAAAATATAAAATATGTATGAGGGCTTAGTGTTTCTAAAATCACCCGGGCATTTCCGCCAAATTGCAAAATTTGAAAGATTAAAAAAAATCTTTAGATATCAGATTATGGATGGCTTTAACATATTTCCACAACCATTATAAAGGTCTCACTTCTGTGTACAAGAATTATTTTGAGAAGTTTAATAAATATTCCATGTTGAAAAAATGGTATGGACACAAAAAACACGGTAAGGACACGCTAAAAACAAACTGTAACATTATCCAATTAAAGTAACTGCAGTCAATAGAAAATCGAAGAAGGAAATGTTTTCATCGTGGTTTTTTTTTATTGCCATCATAAATAATTAAAACTCGTAAGGAACGGTAAGGACATTAAAGTACGGCAATGACTGCTTTACAGTCGGAACTCGGATGTTTGAAATCTGACTTAATCTCTCTATGTCATGGTTACAAATCAAAATAATATATATAATCAACATTTTTACTGTAGGTACCTAATCAAAATATTATAAAAATAGAGGATGCCCGCGATTTCGTCCGCGTGGATTTAGGTTTTTAAAAATCCCGCGGGAACTCTTGGCTTTTCTTTTGAGCTCATACCTTGCTAAAAACTGTTAAAAGTTCACTGGCGTATGTTTAGGTACATCAATATGTAAACATCCGCCAGTGAACGTCCCATCAAAATCAACCCAGCCTTTCAGAGATTAGCCGGTAATCTATAAAGTATCTCAAAAGAAAGGTCTAACAAAAAAAGAATGAATGAAATCGGACCACGCATTAAGAATTACAGCAAAGTAAGTACACGTTTTGACTTCCATCCCCTCTCCCAAGAGAACCGTGCTGAATTTCGGAATAAAAAGTATCCTATATGTTACTCCGTATTATGAACATAAATCATGCCAAGTTTCATTTCAAACCATTCAGTAGTTATTAACATACAGACAAACAGATAAACAAAAATTTCAAAAATTGCTTTTTTAAGTTCTATTACTTATCCCTAACATCCCCCAGTTATTATTTTGCAAAAATCTTTAATGTACAGATACGGTAAGTCTACGATTTTATTATATTATTAAGTATGTATATTGTATAGAATAGAAGAAGATAATTGACATCTTAATCTATCTCAAGTTTTAAAGCAATTTGTGTTAATCTATCTATACATATAATAAAATCGTAGAATTGCCGTATCTGTACATTGAAGATTTTTGCAAAATAATAACTGGGGGATGTTAGGGATAAGTAATAGAACGTAAAAAAGCTATTTTTGAAATTTTTGTCTGTTTGTCTGTTTATCTGTATATTTGTGCGCGCATCACGTAAAAACTACTGAATGGATTGAAATGAAACTCGGCATGATTTAAGTTAATACTATGGAGTAACATATAGGATACTTTTTATCCCGAAATTCAGCACGGTTCCCTTGGGAGAGGGGGTGAAAGGCAAAATGTGTAATTAGCTGTAATTCGTTAACGGGTGGTCCGATTTCATTCATTCTTTTTTTGTTAGAAAGTAGATACTTTAAAGACTTATAGGCTTATCTCCGAAAGGCTGGACCGATTTTGATGGGACTTTCACTGGCGGATATTTACATTTTGATGTACCTAAACATCCGGCAGTGAACTTTTAACAGTTTTTATCAAGGTTTAAGCTCAAAGGAGCATAGGAAAAATAAAATGATTCCCACGGGATTATTAAAATCAATATCCACGCGAACGAAGTCGCGGGTATCCGCTCGTAATAATTAAAATTGTGCTAATAATATAAATTAAATTAAAATTTTCCTTCAGATCTCCAGGTGTTATTTTTAGCCCGGTCAATTTAGACTTCCAAGGTTACAAAAATTCACATTTGGCTGAAAATTGGTAAGATTGTTCAAAACACTATTATAAATGAAATGTGAAAAGTCCTCATCGATCCGACACCTGGAAAAAAATTACTCGGGGTCAAAGGTTGCAAAAACGGGTTTTTCGCGATTTTCAGCAAAACGGAAATGAAATGTTACATGAGCTTTGCATTTTTTTAGAGGACGCAATTTTATTTTTGGGACATGTGTGGGGGTTAATAAAAGCTTAACCTCAAGTTTGTGGGGTCGCCACCCTTGTCCCCTGGCCACCAGCTTGGAAAAAGGGGTGAAAACACTTTTTTTGCGATATCTCGGAAACTATACGTCTTACAAAAAATTTGTATAGACATAATTTGTAGCAAACTGTTTTGCCTACAAATATGTTTATATAACTTTTTGCCCTAAATTAAAAATTAAAGAAGTTATGTGGAAAAAAGTAAGAAAATTATTATAAAATCTTTTTTGCTCCAGATTCTCATGAGCATTGACGAACCCGGTCAACTTTGGAGTGCAGTAACAGCGTTTTAAATGAATAAAATTAAAAAAAAATGATTTTTCTGAGGTAATTTTTTTTGTAAAATGTATAAAAAAAGTAATAGAGCAAAAAAGATTAAAAAATCTCACGTTTTGCTTATAACTTCTTTAATTTTTAATTTAGGGCAAAAAGTTATATAAACATATTTGTAGGCAAAACAATTTGCTACAAATTATGTCTATACGATTTTTTTGTGTTTCCGAGATATCGCGAAAAAAGTGTTATCACCCCTTTTTCCAAGATGGCGGCTGGGGGACAAGGGTGGCGACCCTACAAACTTGAGGTTAAGCTTCTATTGACACATGTCCCAAAAATAAAATTGCGTCCTCTATAAAATGCAATATTCGGTCCTTAAATTGTAACATTTCAATGGACTATAATTTTATCATAAAATTAGTCCAAACAAAAATTGTAGATCAGATAATTATCTATAAAAAATGACTTAATACTTTTTTTCGTAAGAGATATAACGATTCAAAAAGTTGCAAAAGTTGTAATCGTCATAATATGCATAAGTAATAATACAAGTAATATATAGTTTTTATTAATTTTCCATTTCTTTCTTATCAACCTCCTTTCTCTTTCTGGCATGTCTGCAATGCTTTTAAGTTTTTTTTGCTTGTTTTCTTTTTCTTTAACGCTCTCTTTCTTTTTCCAGTAATTCTGCATATTTTTCAAGATTTATATATTCATATCGATTCTTTTTATTTATTCGTCGTTCTTTCTTTATTTGCTGCCGTATTCACGTTCGACATTTTAATATTTTTGGGTGTAAATATCGACGTAATAAATAATTTATGTTTTTGAAGTCTCTAAATGATGCTTTGATCATAAGAATAATTAATAATACGAGTTAATAATACGAATAGAATCTCTAAGTGCAACAAACACTGCATTTTAAATACCTACTTCTCCCTTCGTCAATAAAAAGCCCATCGAGACAGTCAGATTAATTATTATTAGCAACAGAGCAAGAGGAGATGGAGCGCTGTACCATCTCCAAGAGGGGATGGTATTTTTGTATGAAATGATGCTTTGTGAAGGTGGGCGGGGTGAAGGGGAGACACCTACTCACAATGATGACGACATCATTTGCTTGTTCACGCCAGCTTCTCTTTGTATGTGATGCAATTGGTCATTTCCGTAGCTATCGTGTCCTTACCGTAGCTTCTGGTTAACCACGGTAAAGACAGTACCGGTAGTGACATTTTGAACATTTTCTGATAATTTTGTACTTAAATCAAGGATTTCTAGTTTCTAATCACCGGATAGACATTCATAGTACTATTACATTCAATCTTATTCAATAATAAACAGGATAAAATGTTTATTTATTAGTACATTTCACTCTATGTAGGTAAGGACATTGTTTATAGTTTCGCAAAAGAATGCATCCTGAGACCGGATTATGCAACACATCCGCCACTCACAGCATTCATCAGCGTGCTGATGGCGAAAGCTTCGCATCTCTCTAACTGAAGTGGGGGGCGGGTGAATAAATAACTTGAAAATTGAAATATTGTGTGTGATTTGGTAATGACCGATTTTCGAGATACACATATATTACAACCAAAAGAATATATACCTACACCATATAGCATTATGTTATGACATGGTTCGATATCAGTAAAAGGCGTTTATTCTAGGAATGTTAGTATGAAGTCAATTTGTTTGCTCTTTTTCTTGTAAATTCGTAATGAATGTAGAAAACGTAGTTTGTTACACTAGAATTTGCGTCGACTAAGGTATAATTTTTGTTGTTGTTTAATATCTATAACAGATAGACTACTGATACTAACAGACGATGTAGAGAATGGATTTTATAACATTACTAGCGACCCGCCCCGGCTTCGCACGGGTAGTAGAGCATTTTATGCGTAGGTACTACCCGCTCAGGGATTAGGCAGCGTTTTCGATGAAAGCTCCCAGGCGGCTTTTACGACTTTTTACGATATTTTCCACAATGAACTTACTATATCTCACCTTATACCCGAATTACTAATTCCGTGGAATTCTGACGTTTCATAATGTTACCAGAGATAAAACAATTCCCACAAAAAAGATGAAAAATTCAAAACTTATGCAAATACAAATCAACTGCTGCATGTAGATATGACTTTCTAGTTTCCATTCTTAGCAATTTCTATTTTAGGGCGAAACAATTAATATTATTAAGCGGCTTAGAGCTTTATATGTTGACAGGGAATTAAAGTAGTTTGGGGTAAAATCGTACTTCGTAGATGTTAACCCTGTTCTCCATATAAATAACTCATCTGTAAATGAAAATGACAGCTGTCAGAATTAAGTCGATATTAAGTCAAAAATAAGGAGAAAAACTAAATATTTCAAATCAAATAAATTAGTGTATTTGGGACATAAGAAAGTAAGTTTTCACCAGATTCCGTGAAAAAAAAAAATATTTTAAAAGACAAAAATAAAGAACCAAAAACTTGGTTTTTTGAACTTTTCACATAAATTTTGAGGTTATGTGAAAAAAGTGTAAATATAAAAGTTGTAGATCTTTTTATTACCTACAACTTTGCCATTTAATTTTTTTCCATAGGACTTCTAGTTTTGCCGGAAATCGAGATAAACCGTTTTTTACCCTTAAAACTCCCCCCCTTTTTTCCCGAGCTCAGATCGCCCGTAAATTATTTTTCCTTGTATTTTATAATATTCTCCTCCTTTTCCAATGGGTTTCATCCTACGTACTGTGATTTTTTTTTTGGTTTCAAAAATTATCGACAATGGGCTATAGGGAGAACCGCGGCCGCCGACGCGCTTATAGGCACGCTCCCGCGCCGCCGCAATTTTTAAATCTGTAATATCTTCGAAAGTATTCATTTAAATCATATGCTGTAAAGGACCATATGGATTTATATAAAATCAACAATGCATTTAAGGTATTTAATTAGATAAGGATTAATGCTGTATTGGTTGAAATCGCTTCGAAAATTAGCCATTATTTGTCGTAAAAAGTAAATGACAAAAAAATGTTATTGTGGGATATCCATAAGAGATAGACATATACCATCGCGGACTTTTCTGAAGACCTTTTCAATGTGTACAATACTTAGTACATTATTTTGATAAATCTCGTAGGGTTCAGCCTGCGTTTGCAATGTAAGCGGAAAAAATGTAATTATTTACGACATCACATTAGAAACCTCAAAAATAACAGTATTTCTCCACAATTTAATGGATGTTATTATACATATAAACCTTCCTCTTGAATCACTCTATCTATTAAAAAAAACCGCATCAAAATCCGTTGCGTAGTTTTAAAGATTTAAGCGTACAAAGGGATATAGGGACAGAGAAAACGGTGTATGCCCCGTTGACCAACCGGCCTGACCAACCAGTTGGTCAAAGGGGAATTCGTATTTCCCCTTTGACCAACTGCGGTAGGGTAAGAATTAAATGTCGATACATTATATCGATACATAAATTAAAATAGTTAAATTTTCATAGCGCTTTAATAAAAAACAATTATTATAAAATAGAGAATGTTATACTATATATAATAACTATTATACCTATATTTCACTTTATAAAAAAAAGTTGTTTTTAATTTACAGAACAAATCAATTAATTCTTTAAAAAAAGTTGAGTTTAACGTAACCAAAATAATCTCACTTCAATTTGTTTGTCAAAATCTCATAGCAATCTCACGTCAAAATACATTTTGCTAAACAAAATAACCGGCCAAGTGCGAGTCGGACTCGCGCACGAAGTGTTCCGTACCATTATCTATAAAAACGGCAAAAAAATCATGTCTGTTGTATGGGAGCCCCCCTTAAATATTTGTTTTATTTTAATTTAATTATTTATTTTTAAAGTGAATATAATTATGTATAATTCAATATTCTGTGAATATTCCAAGCATCTACCAGTTGCCGTTATCAATATCGAGCAAAAAAGATGAAAAAAATCACTTTTGTGATTTTATTCTGTTTATTTTATTCTGTTCTTTAGTATTTGTTATTATAGCGGCAACAGGGATACATAATTTATGAAAATTTCAACTGTCTAGCTATCGCGGTTCATGAGATACAGCCTGGTGACAGACGGACAGACGGATGGACAGCGAAGTTTTAGTAATAGGGTCCCGTTTTTACTCTTTGGGTACGGAACCCTAAAAACTGGTCAATAAGGGCTTAATACCATAAAGCTATCTTGCTTTAACAGTATAAATACCATTATTGTTACATTTAGGAGTCCTCACACACACACACACACATACACACACACACACACACACACACACACACACACACACACACACACATACACACACATACGCACGCACGGCACGCACGCACAGCACGCACGGCACGCACGCACGCACACACACACACACACACACACACACACACACACACGCACGTACGCACGCACACACACACGCACGCACGCACACACACACACACACATACGCACGCACGCACACACACACATACGCACGGACGCACGCACACACACAAATACACACACGCGTGTGTGTGTGTGTATTTGTGTGCACGCACACACACACATACGCACGCACGCGCATACACACACACATACACATTACACACACACACTCACGCACGCACGCACGCAAACTTTCGCCTTTATAATATTACTGTGATTATCGTAACATTAGTGTGATTAATACATACCACACCTGTTTTGTATTTTTCTGTTTTGTACCTATTTACATATGTATCGATACAATGTATCGACATTTCATTCTTACCCTACCGCAGTTGGTCAAAGGGGAAATACGAATTCCCCTTTGACCAACTGGTTGGTCTGGCCGGTTGGTCAACGGGGCATACACCGAGAAAACGACTTTGTTTTATACTATGTAGTGATTAAATTTAAAAGTCACAAAGATAATGAGTATTTTGGCTGCTAGCTAATTGTTACATGATTTTTTGTCGTTGGCGGAAATGCCCACCCACCTGATTTCACATCATCAAGACAAATGTGATTGATTGATTTCAGCCTTAATAACCTTTTTCTTTACTTCTTTTTTTTAGCTAGCCAGTAGCGGAAACTCCGATGGAGATGGTTATTACCTTTGCGCGGACGTTCTCGAAGGAGGCCGGGTTGACGAGCGAGAAGCATATGAGGAACACGTCGGTCTGCGGGTAGGAGAGCGGCCGCAGTCGGTCGTAGTCCTCCTGGCCGGCCGTGTCCCACAGACCCAGGTTTATGGGCTTGCCGTCCACCATCACGTTTGCTGAGTAGTTATTACCTTTGCGCGGACGTTCTCGAAGGAGGCCGGGTTGACGAGCGAGAAGCATATGAGGAACACGTCGGTCTGCGGGTAGGAGAGCGGCCGCAGTCGGTCGTAGTCCTCCTGGCCGGCCGTGTCCCACAGACCCAGGTTTATGGGCTTGCCGTCCACCATCACGTTTGCTGAGTAGTTATTACCTTTGCGCGGACGTTCTCGAAGGAGGCCGGGTTGACGAGCGAGAAGCATATGAGGAACACGTCGGTCTGCGGGTAGGAGAGCGGCCGCAGTCGGTCGTAGTCCTCCTGGCCGGCCGTGTCCCACAGACCCAGGTTTATGGGCTTGCCGTCCACCATCACGTTTGCTGAGTAGTTATTACCTTTGCGCGGACGTTCTCGAAGGAGGCCGGGTTGACGAGCGAGAAGCATATGAGGAACACGTCGGTCTGCGGGTAGGAGAGCGGCCGCAGTCGGTCGTAGTCCTCCTGGCCGGCCGTGTCCCACAGACCCAGGTTTATGGGCTTGCCGTCCACCATCACGTTTGCTGAGTAGTTATCGAATCTGAAATGCCATATGCAAAATCATTAAATATTACAGGAAAATTCTTCCTCTTCAGAATCTGAAAGCGATGACTGAGACGACATCCTGAAATGACGTTCACACCCACAATTCACGAACGCTAAGCTTTCTATTAATATTTCTTTGCAAAAAGACTGCAGTACCTATACTAACCACAGATACTAATGTTCCGCAGATCTTTCACTACCGCAACTGCTATATAATATGTGTGTCAATAAAAATATTAATAACGTATTAATATTGAGGCATGTGACCCCAATTTTAGTTTACGAACATCAAGTGGGTATACTATATTAGATAACACGTTCTGACGGCATTCTATACTTCCGTCACGATTAAGGTTTCTCGAAGTGACAGGTGGCTGAGTTCGCGGAAAATATCGTCACAGGATCATTTGCGAGTGTTTCAAGGCAACGCGATGACTAAACTATGACGCAACTACATACAATAATATATCTATTATTGCAGCAATTGAAAACTGTTTTTGAAAATATCTCGCGGCCAAATTACATATCTATAATTTTTAGCTAACGTCCTCAGATTCGTCCACAGTTAAAAAAATCCGTGGGAACTCTTATACTTCCCGGGGTAATATGTTCGTTCCCGGGTTGCAAGCCTTTAGTCAAGATCGGGTCGTTTCTTTACGCTTTAGGATTGGTAAACTTCACACGCCAGAGAGTTCTCCATAATGTTCATTTAACACTTCTAATTTCGCACAAAATAATAAGTGGATAAAAAATATTTCAATTTTTCTCTCTCTCTCTATGAAATGCCATGTAGGCATCCTAAACTAGCGTAATTTATGCATTTCACACAAAATTATAATTGAATTCAAAGATTTCAATTTTTCTCTCTCTCTCTATGAAATGCCATGTAGGCATCCTAAACTAGCGTAATTTATGCATTTCACAGTGGCGAGAATTCTCGCCTTGCTGGCAATCAAGTCGGATTAGTGTCAAATCAAATGCGGGCTGTTTGGTAAATTGGGTCAACTCTGGTGGGAGGCTCTAGCTCTATCTGACCAACAAGGAATGTAGAAACGTTTAGGAATATGTACATAATTATGTAGTTATATGTAATTACATATGACAGTCCTGCAATATAATTATTAAACAGCAGCACTGTCATGAAATCTATGACCA
This sequence comes from Melanargia galathea, assembly GCA_920104075.1. Lineage (NCBI taxonomy): Eukaryota > Metazoa > Arthropoda > Insecta > Lepidoptera > Nymphalidae > Melanargia > Melanargia galathea. The sequence continues at coordinate 28,684,132 of OV049856.1, read as the reverse complement.
AATATGATTTTGATTTAAACCCAATTATGATAAAATGGAAAATCAATTCACGAAATGGAAAATGAATGCATTTCCAAGACGACGACGAAGTATGTATTAATGACCCTTGACAAATTTATTTAACACATTTCCGGTAACATATAATATTGTAACCTACTGATAAAACAGATTTAAACTTGATGTCGGATAGGTAAATTATAATCAAACAAGCAGAAAATAATCAACCAGGAAATCAGAAACTAGAAGCAGTTAAGCTTAGAGAATTACAGCAGTAAAATAATCACTTTACACATAAAACTTGTTTCATACTCACACTGTTGGTATGTACTCCCCGGGGAAGGCATTTGTTGTGTAACTGATGAGAAGGCAGGTTTTACCGACAGCTCTGCGGACAAAGAATGGAATTTCATATAGTTTCATATCGTCTACGAAGGAACAACGTAAATAATGTAGGAAACTCTCCAACTTTAATCAAAATAGCTTGATTTGAATTTCACTCGGACGCTGGTTGAGGGAAGCTGGTTATTTTTGATATAATATAAATTAATTAATAGAGAAAGGTAAAATATAGAAAAAACTAAGGGTAAAATGTAAAAGATTGAGTTAGGTAAGGTTTTTACAAACTAAACTGTGGACTTTATTAAAAACATTTCGACATTTACTTAATAAACTATAGACGAAATTAAAAACTTTAAATTGAAGCTCAAAATGTTGAGATCTGTAGTGTTAATTAAAGCGAGGATTTATTAAGAGGTGGATGATGGGTTTAATTAATCAATGTTTTGATTCATGCTCTTCATTTTATTATACTCCAAATTCATATTTCAGAATTTCGGATGCAAAAAATTGGACATCTTGTCTAATGACGAGTATGATTTTGTAAAAGTTAATTCGACGATTATTCGTTTTAAAATACCATAATTTTTTAAATAGTTTTTTTGAATGGCCATGACTTTTTTACGTAGGTACTCGTAGCAATAACAGAATAATACGATGGCATCAATTTTTATGTGGATACCCTGTTCCTAAGCGTTTTATAAACGTGGGAAACGTTCGATAACGGAATTTTCCTTATCGCATAACAGCACAAAACAGCGGGTATCATAAATTTTTACCATTCAGGTGCTCTTGATGACTTGTTAGGTATAAAGAAAATGTCAGCAACTATTAAAAAATGTATTTAAGTACCGGTAGGTAGGTACTACGCGATTAGATCTTCCGCTTAGAAACTAGGGTTTTCTTACCGGTTATCGTCCATTTAGTGGAGTTACTGAGTTTGAGAGGGTGAAAATATATGTTCTATAAAAAAAATTAAACAAAAACTTGTTAAAATGTACTTCTAGTATAGTCTATTTTCATTGCACGTTAGTATTTTTTTAGTCAGATACCTAGTTTTTTTTAAATCCTAATAAAAAGCTCAAAATGCCGATTTCACCGGTTATCGTCCACTAAATCTAGTTATCGTCCACCCTTGTACCTGTTATCCGTCCACTGATTTCTATGAGAAATTTACTATGAAAAAGTATGCATGTAATGAGTAAGTAATTGAATATGTAATATTAACACCACTTTAATATGTATTTAATATCTATACTAATTAAAATTAACTTCCTGTCCGTCTTTACGAAATATATGGGTTTTTATTAGTGAACTTATGTTTACTTATACATTATTAAAAAGCCACATTACCGTTTATAAAAAAATTGTTTTCTGTTTTTCGTCTATTCGTAATATGTACTTACTTTTCAAAACAGCTGAACCTATTTTGACAGAACTTTCACAGGGTGATAAAGAACTTTATACAAAGTGATGTGGTCTTTCTACGCATACGCAATAGCGGTCAACTGCTTGTTTTAAAATAAAAAAGATAAAAAAACTATTGCCTTGTTAACGCGGTTTATAGAGTCTACAATATGACATAATATCTTTACCAACTTTGCGCCTATCTATCTTGCATCGTCTTTTACCACATTGCACTTACATTATATAAAAGTAGGTACATATAATTTGGCAGCCTCCCTGGCATGGCGCAGGGGTAAGTCTTATTAGTGGAAGGTCCTCTACTTGATTCTCGGCAGACCAATTTGGTAAATTCAATTTAATAATTTCAAAATTGTCTCTAGTCTAGTATGCCTTACTTCCAAGTCATTTACGGATTCTGCTGTACCTCTTTCAGGTTATTCCGCACCCATCTTAGACTGTCACTTAACATCAGATGAGGTCGCAGTCAAGGACTAACTTGTAGATGATTAAAAAATAAATTATAGATATGAGTAATAATCAAAATTAGCCTAAATAATAACATAATATTAAAAATATATGTTTTTCATACAGTTTAAAATATAGGTGGACGGATAACCGGTGCACTTCAGATTCTCTATTTTAAATTTCGTCCACAAATTATAATGATCGATAATACTATCTTAACTTATAAATATATCAAAGTTCCAAGGAGAAACAAATAAAATATAAGGTAATTCTTTTGTCAAACAAGTTTAATTATTTATATTTTTACTAAATCTATTTATTTTCAAATAATAGCTTAGTGGTCGAAACTTAGAATATTTATTCAGTGCAAATTTAGATATCGTCCACGCGTGATTTTGAAGACCCATAGTTTTATATACAATGAGAAAAAAGTGGACGAAGACTAGTCACTAACTAGTGTATGTGTATAGGATTCGAATTAATAAAATTAATTCCAATTTTGTGCACACCTCGATTGATAACAAGACTACCTAAAATTAAGACGCTAAACCTGTGTTTGACCGCCCGGACGATAACAGGTTTTCTTAAGAAAATAGTGAACTAGTTGTCGTCCACCCCTTTTATTTGTATTCTAATGTAATCAAAAGTAAAAAAACACGTTCACAGTATTTTATGAAACATAAGTAAGTGCTACAAAGAAGAATCAAACTAAATCTTATAGTAAAATGATTAATAACTTCCCGTGATAGTTGAAGCATGCCACTAATTTTTTTGCTCCACATGGCTCATTTACATTCCTTAATTGCATACTCAAAATTCGATCGCTTTGTTTTCAAAGAAACTTAAGTGAAATAGACTTTTTTCTTTCTCTGTGTCAAGGATAAGACATTCAAGTTGGCATAGAGATGCATTATTTTTATGTAAGTCTTATAATGTTTCTATTTTTAAGCGTTTCTTAAGAGTGATCCGCTCGGTGGACGATAACAGGTGCGTGTCCGGAAACCGGTGTTCCTACCCTATATTCTGTTCACATTTAGCAAACGAATTCAAACCTTGTCTACCGCAAATCTAATTATATTTTTTATTGTACTTGATTGTACTAAACACGAAATTTTGAGATACCATTATTTGTAATTTTTATTTTAATTAAATAACTAGATACTTTGTTCCTTGCCTTAACTGAGGAAATCGTGAGCCACTGTTCGATATTTCCGTTGAATAAGATTCTCGTGATATTTCCATTTTTATCCTCAAGACTCCTCTCACAAAGCCAACAATATTGCAGATTGCCTTTCATATTGGAGCTATCGAAATGCCACGGAAAATTGCTTGCTTGCGCTTTAATAAAAAGCATTGGAGAAGCGAACTCGACACACCGGCCTAATTTTATCGCAGAGTCGACGAAATTACACAGTGGTATTATTACAAGCGATGCAAAAATAGCGCCCTTGGCAACTAGGTAACTTGGTGACCTAAAAAAAACGCGGTGCTCAAGCACGTTTTACTCATCGCAAGGATGAAGGATGTTTTAACCGCGGAGGCCACCATGTTGCTAGAGTTAGTGATGACAAACAAAATGGACTCAACGTGCTGTGGGGGCGAGTTGTGGTTTTGTCATTTAGCATTACTGGCACTGAACCTGCTTCTCTTTGACTTTTTTGTAAGGTTAATGTTACGTATATTATGTCATACTAGCGGACCCGGCAGACGTCGTCCTGCCCGCTATTAGCGCCACCTACCGGGTCCAATTTTTCAACTCATAAACCTTCCTCTTGAATCATTCTATCTATTAAAAAAAACCGCATCGAAATCCGTTGCGTAGTTTTAAAGATTTAAGCATACATAGGGACATAGGGATATAGGGACAGAGAAAGCGACTTTGTCTTATACTATGTAGTATAAGAGCAAAAGATAATATGTTCACTTTATTCTAGTTTCAGGCTTCGTCTTCAAGACAGCCTCTGAGCCTCTATCTCTTTTTCTTTCACGCCACTCGACCTTCTGCCACTTGTATTCAGCGGCTTCCTGCAACTCGTTTGATGTCATCTATCCTGATGAGGGTCAATGTTTAGTCAATCCTGTGGTTTCCGGTGCGAAATTCCCATTCCAGTATCTGGAGACGTCTATGGGTTCTTCAACTATGTGAATTGCACATTGCCTCTACAGGTTCGCGACACTCTGTTTCTTCTAAGGAACACAGCTCTATCGCGAATATGTTTCTAACTTGCGTCTTTTTAATCATTAAATGTTCATTTCTGATTGTTGAGATTAGCTCCCCCTGGCCTATTTAACTCTATGATTTTAAGTATAAACCGCGAGCACTTCGTAGAAATACGCTCAGGTTTTACGAGTCACTATAAAATTTATAAACATTATCTATCTAGTTACCTACTCAACTTTAACGCATTATCTCAGAATGTCGATCTCCGTGACTCGGTAGAAACGTTTTTACAGTTTTTTTTTTGAGATTGTTAAGGAGATCCTCATAATATGCTTCTAAGAAGTTACGAAAAACTTAGGCCGAGAACATAATTCTAGTAAAAAAATTACGACATTTGTTAAAGAAATCAACAGTTCAAACCAAACATCATGGTTCTCAATAAGTATCTGAATTCACATCCGAAATTAAAAATGTAGAATAAATATTTTAGTCATGAATCCTACTTACCTATGTTTTAAAATATTTGGCAACGCTTCAGAAACAATGAAAATATCAGCAACAACGTAATTCTGAAATTCCTAAATGCAATAATATAATTTATCTACTCTCATATCTTAAAATCCCGAATATGAAATCAAAATGTGTCATATATTGGACTACTTTATTCACATACATCTATAATATTTAAAAAAAAAAAAAAAAAAATTCATTATAACACTACTTTGTTAGGAAATTATTGCAAAGTAATGTTATAAAATAATTTTTTCTACATTATAGTACAGGCGAACTGGGTTCTGGTATTTTTGAGCCATGGCGGGAAATTCGTGCGACCTCCTTACAGTAGATGTGTGTAACTGTACAAACGCGTTAAACATTGTGAATTGTGTTAAATTGCAGAAGAGTAACTACTAAAAATTAAGTTTACTTAAAATTAAGTAACTACTAAAAATAACTACTAAAAATTAATAACTATTAAAAATTAAATTTTTGATAAGCTTGAGCTATTTTCCGATCCACTAATTTCTATAGGACATTAGGACTCCTCTACTACTATTAATTTCTCTATGGTAACCCAGGCTGTATGGTCAACGATCTTGGCCTGTCCCGAAAGGGACAAACCGAAAAAGAAGAAGAATCTCTATGGTAACAACTGAATTTTGGCGCCATACGCTAGTTATAATATTTAAATTTTTTATTTGTTACTCAAAACTTTACAAGACATGGTTTTTATTGTGCGGAAAAATGTCTAGCAGTGATACTGAAGAGAATTTAACTCCACCTGACCACCGACCAACAATCTTTTGCCAGCAAAATCAAAGAAAACTCACGACAAATATTACCAAGATTTTATGGTTTGGATTTTAAGATATGAGTTTAGATAAAGTAGTGTATGAAACTCTACATAATTAGTTATTAAAACACTCGTGTAATACTATTAAAAAACTCGCCTGCGGCTCGTTTTTTAAACTAACACTCGTGTTTTAATAACCTCTATTATGCAACCGTTTCATAAACTACTATTAGCGCAAAGCTCTACAGACCACACGTTATTTCATTTTGCATATTATGGACTGAAAATAAAGCAGTCGCAGATAAAATCATAAAATAATTTCTCGTGACTCTCAAACTTTAATTAATGTAATAATAAATCGAATTTAATTATGCCTCAGTACTCGATGATGTTGATGATGACGATGCAATAATCAAAATGAATTCGAGAATAAAATATACCTACCTACCTATATCAGAACAAATAAAAAGATGAAAACTATTGAGACGGGGACAATGCATTTCGTGCTGTATGCAGTTTCAATCAGCCATACAGTACTAGATACAAGTATGTTACGCCACACAAGAGGAGTTGATGGATCACGGTAGCTCTTATTTCGAGTGGAATAAAAGTCACATTACGAGATATAGGTTGTGTGCATGCTGCGTGTATGATATTCATCCCTCGTGTCACATTGAATACGACATCCTGGCAGATACCAATTAGGGCTGATTGGTGCGTAAGTGATAAGGGCTTTCATTTGGTAAGAATATTACTCATCCACTTTAAAATATGGAAGAGCAGCTGTTAATATTTTCTGCTTCAAAATCAGTACGATTAGTTATGAATTAGTTAAACGCTTCCGATTCTGACATTATTGGAATAATGTTATATATTTTATCTATATATATATAATATATATATATAAAAATCAATGCCACTTTTCATTGTACCTAATTTTATAACTCAAGAACGGACTCACGTGCTATCCAAACCAAATGTTTAGGCTTTGTTCGGACTATTTATTTTAGTAGATAGTTTATGTGAAGTTTGCACAAAATCGGTCAAGCGGTTCTTCATTTATCACATTTTTCATTTTTATCAATGGGTTCCTGAATGGTTCGAAAACACAATTACCGGGTAGGTACATATAACCCACCGCGTCTCGGTAGGTGGCGTTGATGTCGTTATGTCACCGGGCAGGATGACGTCTGCCAGGTCCGCTTGTATATTATAAAATTAAACCTAAGATAAAGTATAAGTACCTCCTCTTCCAATTAAACTGTCTTCCAGTAGCGCCATCCTTTTGACAGCATTATCTTTAGGTAATTTTGCAAAAAGTGATGGTCTACTATTAATTTTGCGAACGTAAAAGCACTAAGCTTCTGCGTAAATACTTGTATGACAAATTAATACAACACCCCTAGAGGTAACGTTTGGAAGTACAATTACAGCGAGTAAACGATTGCAAAACATCTCGCGGTAACCCATGGATGTTATTTTCACACGTTGCTAGAAATAGAGGATTTTGTAATTGTCTATCTTATAAAGATTGAAGGAATTGGGTTAAAAGAAATATGTACAAACTAATGTGTCGATCGAGTACTAAGTTTCATTGAATAAAAATGGCAATTTAATTTGAAACTTCGTTACAAAATACCGTCATAATTTTCAAGATTTAATAATACTCTCAAATTCAATAACGCGTAACCAAAGTGGTTCAAAATTTTGTTCTCACAAAACTTAGGGAACGAAACTAGTGTTACGTGATTGTTCTTTCCGAGAGACGAAAATATTTGTAATAGAAAAAAAAAAAAAAATAGGTCAATATTGCTATCAAAGGATTTTATGAAACGTTGGCTTTATGCATTGAAATCATCGTTATTAAGATATCCAGGGCTGAATTTTTTAAATACCGCAACTGTATAAACAGAGCGAAGTAAATTAACACTTGTCTGAGTGATTGTCTTGGTAAATTGTTATTTGCCTGCAATAAATTAAAGTTAGGGTTGATCAGTGAAGAAGGCCAAGAAGGTCAGACACGATGCGTGCACAAGGCTTTCCTTAATTTACGGTTTCAAATCAGGTAAATTTTTGGCTGGCAAATTCAATGAAAAAGCGAAACTAAACGTTATATTACTTACTCGCAGTCATACGACAGTAGCATTAAGATTTATGGTATGATCCATATAATATGTATAGTAACAATGAATATTCATCATTTGAACGGAGTTTGATGCAATTTTGCTGAGATAAAGTTTGTGATAAGGGATGATTGATGTAAAAGTGCCGATAACGGTTTTGTATAGGTCCAATAAAGTATTCTGCGAAAATTGGACCGGAACCTAAACGGTATTCGTAGTGTGTGAATCTCATTGTTAATTCATTAGAGTAATATTAACGGGACCATTTTAATGTATATATCCAGAAAAACACCTCATTTCTAATGTACTATATTTACGGCAGTTTTTAACCCCCGACGCAAAAACGACGGGGTGTTATAAGTTTGACGTGTCTGTGTGTGTGTGTGTGTGTGTGTGTGTGTGTGTGTGTGTCTGTCTGTTCCCCTGTGGCGCTCAAACGGGTGGACCGATTTGAATGCGGTTTTTTTTGTTCGAAAGGTGATTTAGTCGAGAGTGTTGTTAGCTATGTTTGATGAAAATCGGTCCAAGATGGCCGCCGCTACAAAATGGCGGATTACATATTTTTCCACAACTCCCTTAATATGGGTATCAAATGAAAGGGCTTGACTAGCAAAATAGCACTATTGCAAATCCAAGATGGCCACCGCCACAAAATGGCGTATGTCGGGGGTTTTTTAAATTTTCAATTTACACTTGTATTAAACGAATGATGTGTTTCACTCTTCACATGATATCGTATGATAATAATAAATAATTATAATTCATATCTAAACATTCTTAATTACTTTTATGGATTCCAACTGCAGTTATACCCATCTTTAAAGATTCTTAACGTCTTAGTAGGTGAGAAAGTATTTCGCTTAGTCAGTCCTTTGGACTAAATAATAGAGTTGGGTCTCAGACAAGGTGCCTACTATCTTATACGCGACCAATAATACGTTAAGCAAATAATGAAAAGAAAAGAAAATGATGATGATGACTTCTTGGTTCCCGTTGTTCCCTAAACTTTGAGGATTGTGGCTCTCCTGGGAACATTAATTAATCACAATGTTCTTGTGCGACTTCCTTTCATACACAGCCAGGCGAATGGCAACACAGAGACGGGTGCCGCGGCCGTGTGGCGAATGCTTCTTTTATTTGACGGCCATGACCATTTGACCATGAGTTTATCTATGCCTCTCGCGTATTGATATTGCAATGACCAAAATATTCGACAGCAGGCGAATATTGATTTTTAATTTCTTCAGCACTAAAGAATAAGATATCCACCACCACCACTACAGCCTTTTAATGCCCCACTGCTGAACACAGGCCTCCTCTCTCATAAGAGAGAGGGGTTAGAGCTTAGACCCACCACGCTGCTCCAATGCGTGTTGGCGGGCTATAAGATAAATCTATTTACTAATATAATAAAGCGGAAGAGTTTGTTTGTTTGAACGCGCTAATCTCAGGAACTACTGGACCGATTTCAAAAATTCTTTCACCGTTGGATATGTACGTGATCCTTGAGTGCTATAGACTATATATTATGTACAACGGGCGAAGCCGGGGCGGACCGCTAGTAAGATATAAAAATGTATAATTCACGTAAGTGCTATGGCAACCCTAATAAAACGTCTGGCAATAAAGTGTCTCCGATTGTCCATATTATAACCCCGAGTGTCGTGGACACAGGCGTCGATTTGAGATAAGTGCAATACGCTGTTTGCTGACTGGACTGCACTGGACTTATCATATAGCGTGATGTATGGTGAAGTGTGACGTTGATTTGTATATGTATATTGTATATGTAAATTATCTGAGTCTAGACTTTCATAACGGTCAATGTGCAATCATCCATATCGCATATAGAACAAGAATAAATTAATTAACTGAGTTACAAGCGAATGAAGTTGAGCTCATAAAGTCATAACTGACCGCAATGTCGTCGCAGACAATTGTTGGATTTTTGCAAGCAACGTAATGGGTTATAACGGAACAGCTATAAGTGGAAAGCAAACATACAAGGTTAAAAATAGAAAAATTAAAAACTAGTGCTTTACAATTTTAGTTTTGGTAGATTGCAATGAGAATAGTAGGCCCAGAAACATTATCAGGTGGAAAAAAAGTTCTTAATTTTTCGAAATTTCATTTAAACCCTATTATTTTAAGTGTACGACATTTGTTACGTAGTGTTTGTAAAGAATTAATTGTACATAAAAAAACACTTTTCTTAATCTACGAGGTCGTAATCGACATGTACGTAGGTACAGTCAACTTTATCGATGAGTCACACAGTATACATAATACTTGTACTCACTAGGCACAAACGATGCGACCAAATAACCGTACCAAATGAATCATAAGGTCGATGAAAATAAGCATAAAGTACTTTCCTATTTAAAGAAAACAATGAATCAAAGACATAATATTTATCTTTCAACTCATTAGGCTAATGCACACACCGGACTCTTCGCTTTGGACTATTTTCGAGACTTTTTTTCATTTATATATTTATTTGCCTAATGAATGATTCAACTTTTTCATCTTTATAGGTGTTTACAACATTAGTGAATCAGTGTAAAAAGTACAAGTAACTTTACACGGGTCTCCGATGAGTCTCTACGATGAGGGGGGGGGGGCAAGATGATATATGGAGGATGGGAAAAGTATGAATTTTAGGTTCAGTCGAGAGCTTATGTAGGGTTTTCTTACCGGTTATCGTCCATTTAGTGGAGTTACTGAGTTTGAGAGGGTGAAAATATATGTTCTATAAAAAAAAATTAACAAAAACTTGTTGGAATATACTTCTAGTATAGTCTATTTTCATTGCATGTTAGTATTTTTTTAGTCAGATAACTAGTTTTTTTTTAATCCTAATAAAAAGCTGAAAATGCCGATTTCACCGGTTATCGTCCACTAAATCTAGTTATCGTCCACCCTTGTACCTGTTATCCGTCCACTAATTTCTATGAGAAATTTACTATGAAAAAGTATACATGTAATGCGTAAGTAATTGAATATGTAATATTAACACCACTTTAATATGTATTTAATATCTATACCAATTAAAATTAACTTCCTGTCCGTGTTTTCGAAATATATGGGTTTTTATTAGTGAACTTATGTTTACTTATACATTATTAAAAAGCCACATAACCGTTTATAAAAAAAATTGTTTTTCTGTTTTTCGTCTATTCGTAATACTTACTTTTCAAAACAGCTGAACCTATTTTGACAGAACTTTCACAGGGTGGTAGAGAACTTTATACAAAGTGGTGTGATACGCATACGCAATAGCGGTCAACTGCTTGTTTTAAAATAAAACAGGTAAAACAACTATTGCCTTGTTAACGCGGTTTATAGGTTCTACAATATGACAATATCTTTACCAGCTTTGCGCCTATATATCTTGCATCGTCTTTTACCACATCGCACTTACATTATATAAAAGTAGGTACATATAATTAGGCAGCCTCCCTGGCACAGGGGTAAGTCTTATTAGTGGAAGGTCCTTTACTTGATTCTCGAATATCGGCAGAGCAATTTGGTAAATTCAATTTAATAATTTCAAAATTGTCTCTAGTCTAGTATGCCTTACTTCCAAGGCATTTAGCGTTTAAGGGTACGGATTCTGCCGTACCTCTTTCAGGTTATCCCGCATCCATCTTAGACTGCATCGTCACTTAACATCAGATGAAATCGCAGTCAAGGACTAACTTGTAGATGAATATAAAATAAATTATAGATATTTGAGTAATAATCAAAATTCGCCTAAATAATAACATAATATTAAAAATATATGTTTTTCATACAGTTTAAAATATAGGTGGACGGATAACGGGTGCACTTCAGATTCTCTATTTTAAATTTCGTCCACAAATTATAATGATCGACAATACTATCTTAACTTATAAAAATATCGAAGTTCCAAGGAGAAACACATAAAATATAAGGTAGTTCTTTTGTCAAACAAGTTTAATTATTTATATTATTACTAAATCTATTTATTTTCAAATAATAGCTTGGCGGCCGAAACTTAGAATATTTATTCAGTGCAAATTTAGATGTCGTCCACGCGTGATTTTGAAGACCCATAGTTTTATGTACAATGAGAAAAAAGTGGACGAAGACTAGTCACTAACTAGTGTATGTGTATAGGATTCGAATTAATAAACTTAATTCCAATTTTGTGCACACCTCGATTGATAACAGGACTACCTAAAATTAGGACGCTAAACCTGTGTTTGACCGCCCGGACGATAACAGGTTTTCTTAAGAAAATAGTGAACTAGTTGTCGTCCACCCCTTTTTTTTATGTTCCAATGTAATCAAAAGTAAAAAAACATGTTTACAGTATTTTATGAAACATAAGTAAGTGCTATAAAGAAGAATCAAACTAAATGTTATAGTAAAATGTTTAATAACTTTCCGTGATAGTTGAAGCATGGCACTAATTTTTTTGCTCCACACGGCTCGTTTTCATTCCTTAATTGCATACTCAAAATTCAATCGCTTTGTTTTCGAAGAAACTTAAGTGAAATAGACTTTTTTCTTTCTGTGTGTCTTGATAAGACATTCAAGTTGGCATAGAGATGCATTGTTTTTATGTGAGTCTTATAATGTTTCTATTTTTAAGCATTCCTTAAGAGTGATCCGCTCGGTGGACGATAACAGGTGTGTGTCCGGTAACCGGTGTTCCTACCCTAGCTATAGAGCAAGTGTAGCTCTTGACAGGACTTGACGTTATTAATTTTATAGGTCAAGTGAGTGAATTTAGGACTTCGGTTGCATTTGGTTATATTTTTTTAAACTTCCAGGAGGGGGAAGCTGTCCCCCCTTGGAAACGCCTTTGTCAATCAGCATTAAATATATCTTAGGGGTTTGTTCCGAAGCAAACTTCCAAGACGTTTGAAATCTTGCAATCCTCCAAATGCGTCATAGTTTGTTTTATGATACGAGTCTTTTAGTAGCACACGTTTTACTTGTAACTTCGCGTAACGTGTGAAACTAATCCTTCGCGTAAGTAACATTAAAAATATTACAATCAAATTTTAACTCATCTCGTTCAAACTCGTTTTAATTAGACGAGTTAATTAATGAGAAGCATAACTTTTAGCTCGTCTATTAATAAATTATTAGCACTGAGATGGCACTGAGTAATTAGGCAAGGAAGTAAGGCAGGTAAGGAGGTAAGGGTTAACTTCTCTAGGATTAGAATTTTATAATGAAATCTGCAACGTCCATAGGTCCACAGTCCACACACTACGAATTCCTAATCTACTCATTAAAAAAAATGTTTTTTTATACATTCATCAAATATTGTCAGTGAATTCAGTCTGATACAGATTTTTTCTTAACCGCAAAATTACCCGTGACTTCAATTCACCCAAGTTCAAACAGAGTTCAAAACACAAACAAAGACGTTTGTATTGTTCGTTGGCAACGCACGGTTACGATGAATGACTACATGTTTAAATACTACTATTACGTTAGAGGTGTTTATTTTTGAACACGCGTATTCTCTCCCGCGGCGTGATTTCGCGACCATTTTGTAACAGCTTGCCTTCGTTTACGGCACAAACCGTTTATAGCCGACTCTCTGTCTGGCTTTCATAGCTTCATTTCAAACGTGGAGTTGTAAAATTTTATATCACCAAGGGTGAAATCACATTTGTCAGACTCGATTCGGGTGGTTATGAAATGGACAGGCCAATCGATTTGTAGAATGCTATTGTAATAGCATGCATTCTAGATGAAAGCAAACGAAAAAACTTGGGACGATCGATCCACTTTGGAGAAAAAGGGAATCTGATGTAAATAATGTTCCTCCCTACAGTCGCCAACTGTTCCATTCATTTATCAATCGACACTCGCAGCTAATCAGTTGCAACTAGCTGAGTTAGGATGCACTCGCACGCGTAAGAAATTTGTTCTGATGCTTTCGCTAATCGCTTAGCATGATTCTTTTTACGTTAAAGTTTGTAAACATCCTTTAACATGTGAAATGTAGAGGTACACTTATAGGTATTTAGAATATAAAAATCGAAAGTTATATCGATGTGGACAGGAGAATTGAAGCGTATGCTGTTGTAATTGGCTATTTTATATGAATATCAATTCCATTAGGTAATACGCGAATTGTTGCAAACAAATGTGATTTTACCCTAAGAGCAGAAGTATAAAATTATGGTCAAGTTTCAATGCCACATAAAATATCTAATATTATAATCAATTTATCATTGCAGATTTTATGATCGTTGTCTAATTATTCATCGTCTTCATTCTATTTATCAAGTTACTCTTAATAACTACACTATGAAGAGTGTATAGTTCGTTCGGTAACTTAGTGTCGGTACAGGCGCAGGTGCTCTTAGTATTCTGCTTTTATTTTTATTACTTTTTTTCTGTTTGTAATTTTTTTTCTATTCTAACAGAATCTCCGAATAGTCTGCCAATCCGCACTTGGCCAGCGTGGTAGACTATGGTTAAAATCCTTCTCATTTTGAGAGAAGACCCATGTTCATGAGAATATTATATTTTATGTTTATGGTTATATTGTAATAAAATACGAATATAAAAAAATATAAAAAGGAAAGAGAATTTTAATGAAAAAATATGAGTAGGTATAAAACGCCAAAGCCCCTTGTGCCTGTACACACCGCGCGGCATGCTTTGAAGTCACGGCGGTGTCTTTGGCAAAACACCGCGCGGCGGAGGCGGCTAGACACAAAAGGCGACCGTAAGAAAACGAACAGACTATATTTGAATATTTTTATTTATAAGAATCAGGCTAAATAAACGAAAGTTTCAATGTTTCCAACAGTAACTACATATATTTAGAGGCAGCTCTAATACAGCATTTGCATTTCGCCTACGTAAGTCGATAGACAACAGCAACAGCGGTCTGTTTGTCCGGAAGTTTCCGATAGCAATGACCAATTTCATTGTTTGTAAATAAATAGGTTCTTACTTACCTAATCTTCTTGACCTAGAATTTTCCGGTAAATAAACAACTGAAGCCAATAACTACAGCTGTTTCAAGTATACAATACTAAGGGCATGTTTCAACACCTTCTGATAAGTGTCGGATAGCTTATTCACAACTTTTGTCTTTGTCACTTGACATAAAGTAAGAAAGTGACAAAACTTAAGTTTAGGCTATCTGACACTTAATTATCAAAAGGTGAAACAGACCCTAACTGAACAGTCAAGTAAGTATTTAACTATTTAGATTGAGGTCATTGTGAACCTAATAAGTATTAAATAATCAATAGATATCCGGTACCATGCCGCGTACAAACGGATCAGGGGGTTGTTCTAGCTTTATAAAAACTGCCATACCTCTTCCAGGTAAGCCTGTTTCCATAATATACTGCATTGTCACAACTCACAACCATCCGGTGAGATCGCAGTCAAAGGGCAAACTTGTAATTGTATTGTAAACAGAAAAGTCATTCGGTTCTACATAATATTAATTAATCTTCACAGAGAAGCTGAAGAAAAGGATTGCTCTATTCTATTGCTACATTCGTCCCACCATTTTACTTCAAAGTTAGATGATTTAGGCCTAGGCCGCACTGCGAAATTTATTCGCGCGAATAAGTTCGCAAAATTCTGTGACATATGGGAATGTATGAAGCTGCACGCACATGCGATTTAAAATTCGCGAGAAAAATATATTAAAATGCGGAATATAAACCGCGCGAATAAAATTCGCGCAAATAAATTTCGCAGTGCGGCCTAGGCCTAAATCATCTAACTTTGAAGTAAAATGGTGGGACGAATGTAGCAATAGAATAGAGCAATCCTTTTCTGTGCCTTTTCTTCAGGTTCTCTGTGAAGATTAATTAATATTATGTAGAACCGAATGACTTTTCTTTCGCAGTGCGGCACCGCTCTTAGAGCGAGGCCGCACTGCGAAATTTATTCGCGCGAATTTTTTCGCAGAATTCTGTGACATATGGAAATGTATGAAGCTGCCCGCACTTGCGATTTAAAATTCGCGAAAAAAATATATTAAAATGCGAAAATAATATAATAAAATAAATATATTTCGCAGTGCGGCCCCGGCCTTACTGTTTTACATCTAAGAACCACAAAAAAAAGGTGTCATGTAGGGCCATTCATATTATTACGTGCCTATATAAATATGAAGCGATTATTTTGGTTCACTTCAGACACATCATTCGCTACTCATCCCCGCATTGCTATTAGCTATGAAATGGTCAAAAGCTCCTACAGAAATCTCAATTATTTAGTAACAACACTGTTATATTCACACGCACCACGGTTAATCTTAAGAATGAAGTAATACCTCAGAATGAAGTAATAGATGAAAGGAATGGAGTCCTAACACTGCTTTAACAATAGAAATATGAATTAAACAGCATTACCTACTTCGGTGTACAGAAGTACACCTTTGTGTTTGCTGACACAGTTGCCGGCACACGTAATCTAAGCGTGGTATCTGTACTATTTCAACTCTAACAATGTTGGTTGATACCATCTGCTAACGGTCAACTGGCAACTCCGTCTTCAGGCTTTGTAATGTGCTTAACGTCAATATTGCATACAAAGTAACACAGATAATTTTATAGGTATGTAGGTAACTGTGTTTCTTTATTTACTTCTTATTATTACCTTGCAAATCTCCATTGTAATGATACCTTTTCTAAGACTGGACTTGGATTGAGATTCGCAAGCTTAGAAGCTTGCGAGGTCATAGGTATCATCCACTGCCCATATTAAGGTTCATACTATAGTTCGACTTTTAATTATCTGCAGTGATCTGACGTTTCCTAATGTCATTCCGTAAAATAATGTTGCCAACCCCATTTCTATAGTGATGTGATACGTTCAATTCATTCAATTTCATTCACAAAAGTTTCGTTCAAAGTTACTCTTTCATTATCATATTAATTTTATATTAATTGTATACCATGGAATTCCGCAAAGTAACGCCTGCTTCTATGCAACATTTTATTACTAAGTAAATCGATAGGTCCTACGTATAAAAGCCAAATTAACAATTTTGTCATCTGACTTTTTTGTGGCAAACTTATCCAATTGGTACAATTAATAATATGAGCTTTAATTTAAAAAAGTAAGAAGTACTATTTTCTATTGCAGTATAACAGCCTATGTGTCGTAAAAATAAATGTAAAAGGGTTAAATGGTAATTTTAGACTTACACTAATTGTTTATGCTTCCGGCCAATCTGCATATTTTTTTTATCGTGTTAAAGTCATCTTTTAGTTATTACATAAATAACAAAAAGATGACTCCCAATTAATATATAATCGATACTTAAGCCAAAACTACTTGTTTTGATTCTTGCTTGTCTGTATCTTGTTCAGCACGATTTCCTTGGAAGAGGGGATCGAAGTTTCTTTTGTATAACTCAACATTAGTGTACAACTTAACATTAGTGTACAACTCAGCGTTAGTGTACTGGTTTCTTGAGATGCTTTTTTTACGCCAGTTAAGATTTTTTTTGTTAATTTGTGATTTTACTAACAAACAATGTGAAAGACTTTTTGTATAATTTAAGGTAATTTTATTGATTAAACTGTGATCTTTAAAAAAACTTGCTTTTGTTAATTTCTTAAGAAAACACGAGTTTTTGGTCGTTTTAAATAGAATAGAATAGAATAGAAAAGTTTTTTATTCAAATAAACTTTTACAAGTACTTTTGAATCGTCGATTGAGTCTACCACAGGTTCGGAATGCAGTTCCAGCCGAGAAGAACCTGCAAGAAACTCGGCGGTTGCTCTTTTTTAAAAATAACATTACATTACAATACGGGTCCATAACTATAATTTTTGAAGAGTGAAGACTTATTACTCAAAGCATCTAACTGAAAACTAGATCATATAAGTATCAATATGACATATTTATCAAAATATGTAAATAATTAATATTTATTGTGTGAGTTAACAACTTAATTTAACTTTCACTAAATTTGATGAGTAAAAATATAAAAAAAATACATATTTTAACGGCCACTTTGGCACATTGCTCTTACTAAGGGCCAAAGTGCAGTAAAAGAAAAACTAAAATTTATACAAATAATAAACTATGTTGTGAATAAGCACGATATCTGTCATAGTTAACATGCTAAGTTGATGCTGCCCCTTCATTAAAAAAAAATGATATTTTAAAAGAATACCTACTTACTAGTTATTCAGAAAAAAAAATATTGAACAGTGTTACAAAATTTTGGAATCTACTTATAATTTTCTAGATGATTTTGACCTCCCTGGTGCAGTGGTGAGCACTTTGGTCTTATAAGTGGGAGGTCCCGAGTTCGATTCCTGTCAGGGGCAATTTGGGATTTTATAATTTCTAAATTGTCTTTGGTCTGGTGGTAGGCTTGAGCCGTGGCTGGTTAGCACCCTACCGGCAAAGCTGTGCTGGCCGGCCGCCAAGTGATTTAGCGTTCCGGTACGATGCCGTGTAGAAATCGATCAGGGGTATGCATACCTCTTTCAAGTTTGCCCGCTTCCGTCTTCGACTGCATCATCACTTACCATCAGGTGAGATTGCAGTCAAGGGCTAACTTGTAGTTCAATAAAAAAATAGATGATGATTATGAACTTAATCTGATTTTTGATTTTTTTTTCAACTTTTAATGCGGGACCATGGTCACCCCATAATTTTTTTTTTAATTTTACTAGCCTATGTTACCTAGCATAAGCTAAGGATTCTGACGATACCTCATTCATCAAAATACGGTCCGACATATAAGTACAAGTTATGGTACAACATACAAACATACATGAACCTTGAAAACAATATACTCCGATATATTTCATTTTTAATTTACCTTAAAATACTTTAAAAGAACCGCTAGTATATATGTGTACTAGCGGTCCCGGCAGACGTCATCCTACCTGGTGACAAACCAATATCAGCGCCACCTACCAAGACCCAATAGGTTAGCTGTACTTAGCGGGTAATGGTGTTTTCAAACTATCCAGGAACCCATTGAAAACACACAAAATTTCATCCAAAACCGAAGAATTATATTGGTACGGGTGAGAGAGTTCCAATATCGACAGGATGAACATTCAATGTTTGATAGTTACGAAACTCATGAACATTTTGTGTGGGAAAATGTTTTTTCTTTTATTTATTTCGTCAATTTTCCAATATTTTTAAAAGTTATTCTGTTATTCCGGCGGAGACAAATACAACAAATCAAAAACCATGAAAATCGGTCGAGCCGTTCTCGAGTTATAAGTGTTCGAACAAACCAGACTTTGTTTAATATATTAAAGATATATGTATTTATATATATACTATATATATACATACAAATAGGTAAACTTTGTACATAAAATATAATAATTACTTAAAATATAAACTTTAATTTAAATAAAATAATTGAATGATTCAAATCAATCACCTATACCCCATCCCTATTTTATTTTCGTTAAAAAGTGACAACCCACGAAACTTCACTTTAGTGCATACAATTAAAAGTCGAAGTATAGTTCCGAGTCAAATTAAAACAATGTTAACTTTGTTTATCTTTGCAAACATATTTATACAGATACTCCGTCTGTTTGTGTTGTTAAAATGATTTGCTCTTATTAAGCTCAGATGAATATGTGAACTATAATTCAAATATTCATATTGTGTGTCTCTCCAACTGTTTGGAAACTGCGAACACCAGATCCTAGTTAGACGGGAAGAGAATTATATTAAGCACAAGCAGATAGAGCATTATACATAACGTACAAGGAATAAGGCTACTTTTTTATTTTTTTTTACCCGACTGGGTATATGTGTTTCACCTGTGTGTATGTATGTCCATTCCTATGTCCGCTTGTAACTAATCAACGGCTCAACGGATTTTGATAAATGATACGTCATTAGATTTGTCTCAATGACGCGAGTGTTATAGGGTACCTAAATTTAAAAAAAAATCAAAATGGCGGACTTTATGCGCTTTAATGTGCGAGCTGAAAAAAAATTTTTTCTTCAAGACCCTCGAGTGGGGTATCAAAATAAAGGGATTCAAAAGGCAAATACGAAAATGTATAAATTTATATATTTGAAAACAATTTGGAGTGATAAATCGTAGAAAATGACCGTTTCCTATGTCAGTTCGTAACTACTTAACGGCTCAACCTATTTTGATAAATTATACGTCATTAGATTTGTCTTGACGGCGCAAATGTTACTGGGTAGATAAAATTCATAAAAAAATCAAAATGGCGAATGTTATGCACTTTAATGTGCGGGCTGAAAAAAATTTTTTTCTTCAAGACCCTCGAGTGGGGTATCAAAATAAAGGGCTTTAAAAGGCGAGTACGAAAATGTATACAATCTATATGTTTTAAATCAATTTAGAGTGACAAATCATGAAAAACAAAATAAATAACAACTACACTGTAAGTGGTACGGTGGTAGTTTATTAATTTTTTAGTTCGTTTTTTAGCATGGCAGTCGGGTTTTTTAATTTTTAAATTATAGCTTGTTATCTCAGATAATCAACAAGTTCCCACGGGATTTTTAAGAAAACTAATTTCTCTCTCTACAATCTAAGAAACTGTAGTTTGTCCAAGACATCATTACCAGTAGTCACCTAACGTTGAATGCATTTCTTTGGGCATTCTAAAGACAATAACTTTAGACAGTAGATCAGACCGAGGTCAGTCCTGTTTTTCCACATAAGAACATAAGATTTTAGACAATAATCTTATTGTTAAAATCTTATGTGGAAAAACAGAACCAGAGCAGACTAAGTGTACACGTAAACAAATCAATAGAATGTACGTTGTTTTAAATTGTTCGAACGACCTTGTGGCAATAAACTTTAATGGCTTTGTATTTCTTGTTAGCTAGATCGATGCTTTCAAACAATTGAAATCCGTTCTGTGAATAACATGTGAATTAGTAATTTTCGGAAATCTTTAATAAATAATCAGGAAATTCAGTTTTAGATGCAAATTTTGCAAAAGATATTATATAGAATATGAGCCAAGAATTTTTAATGGTCGGAATTTTGTTGTTATGAAATATAGGTACTATAAAGTATAAATACTTAACTACCTAAATACTATTTTAAAAATATTTTGTTTTAATCAACGTTAATAAAATGATGCATCTACCTAGTTCTTTACTAACACAATTTTCATTACGAAAAAGTTCAACTCGATTTCTAATCCTTTCAATTAAGTCCACCATTATCTCAAAATGAGGTCACATGTGTTTAATTAATCAGTTCTTCTACGTACACAATATGACTGACTTCCTTTTACAAAACAACTGAGACAATTCTAATTGCGCATTTTCTCTAGGGACTTCTCAGAACAGCTGATCCATCGATCCGGCAATTTATATGTAGGAACGCGAACAGACATAAATTAGTATCTTGCATTCTTTCATTAGACTTAGATTATCTCATTGTATCCGCCCGTGCAAGGCACAAACTACAAATTGAAACAACTAGAGTAAATAGTTCTCAATTATAATGACTACACTTTAGAATAGTATCTGTTTTTTTTGTACTTTTTAACCTACTTCAAAAAAAGGAGGTTATCTATTTGATACTTATAATATTACATATTCGTACACGCGGGAAAATCGATGGACTGTCATACAAACTTTCATCCCCTATTTAACCTGCTTGGGGACGAAATTTCCAAAAATTGTAAAACGCATTATTATCAACCGAAAGCCCCCAATTTTCATGGACATAATTTCCGATCATCCGCACAGAGGCGTACTTGAAATTGTGACAGTAGAGGGTTCTTTTAACACGCATGGTGTTAAAAGACACCTACTGTCAAAATTCCAAGTTCGTAACAGTAGTTTAAGCTGTGCGTTGATAGACAGTCAGGACAAGACTTGTTTTTATACGTTGTGTTGTAGATTATAGGTGGTATTGGTCAGGCAATGAAAAACAAAAACAGGACACATCTCTTCCTCTTACGAGTACGTAAGAACAATCCGTGACGAAACTGTACGCAAATAGCATAACGTAGGTATAATACGTACCTAAATATAGTTAAATTGTTAGTTGTTATTATTCCAAATAAACAAATATAACAAATCCAACGCGTTTCGAGTATTATCTGTTATTAGGCTGGGGGTTATAGTTGGGTATGTGCCGTGGATAAAATTAGGGGAAAAGATTGTTAGATTGAGCCTATGTAGTGTGAACTATATTCTGCCCACTACTGGTTCTTCTCCGGTTGGCCATGAAGCCAATCGAGGGGAACAGCCAAAGCATATGACCCCCTTACCCGATAGTTTTCTTTCTTTCTTTCTATTCCAGATCTTGTTTTTTCTCCAGGACCATTTCGAACGAACGATTTATACAGACCATTACTAACTTAATTTTTTGTGTGAATGAATACAAGCTAACCTTAAGGTGTTAAACTATACTCTGATTTTTAATTCCATGGAATTCTGACGTTTCGTAATGTTACCAGAGATAAAACAATTCCCACAAAAAAGATAAAAAAATCAAAACTTATGTAAATAAAAATCAACTGCCGTATGTAGATAGGACAAATGCCTGACAGACACTTCATGGTAATAATGTCATTCGACTTCTATTTTTGAATATATTTTTTCAAGGTGCTTCTTTTGTTTTCTATTGCTGTTAGTGTGCACTTTCTAGTTTCCACTCTTAGCGATTTCTGTTTTAGGGCGAAACGACTAATATTATTACGCGGCTTAGGGCTTTTTATGTTGACAGGGAATTAAAGTAGTTTGGGGTAAAATCGTACTTCGTAGATGTTAACCCTGTTTTCCATACAAATAACTCATCTGTAAATGACAATGACAGCTGTCAGAATTCCACCGAATTAAAAATTAGTGTGTACTTACGAATCCAAGTAATGTCTGCCGGCAGTGAATCTTCAATTTATTTTCAACTTTATGGTTCAGTGTCGTGCCATAGCAACCGGATCGATTCATACGAAGCTGCACGACTTACTAGTGGCCACTTCATTATAATTTTATTTCATATCAATACAGAATCAAGTGCTTGTTATTATAATACTAGATGATGCCCACGGCTTCGCCCGTGTGTATTTAGGTTTGTAAAAATCTCGTGGGAACGTTGATTTTCCAGAACAAAAAGTAGCCTATCTGTAGTAAGTAGCAACCCGTCCACAAAACGGAAAAATTCCGTGGGATCCTTACGATTTCGGAATGCAATTGCTTACAGCATCAGGGTTGAGGAGTTGGACATGTACCTACTCGAGGTCATTCAACAATAAAGTCTTTAATTGGTATCCCCAATATCAATTTAAATAACCGACAGTGCCTAAATCCCATTAATTTTGGGGATCAGATCCCCTACAGCATCAGGATTGAGGAGTTGGAATCCAAATTTTTTGTAGGACAGTGTCGCAATGTTTCTCTATCGATTAAAAAAAAATTTACGCAAATCGGTTCATAAATCTCGGAGATATCGGTGTACATAGGTAGAAAAACACAACTCCTCCTTTTTTGAAAGTCGGTTAAAAAAGTAGCCTATGTCACTCCCTGGTTAATTCTCTACTTGTATGTGAAAGTCCCGTCAAAATCGGTTCAGCCGTTCCAAAGATTAGCCCGTTCAAACAGACAGACAGACAGACAGACAGACAGACAGACAGACATACAGACAGACAGACAGACAAAAATTTATAAAACGTGTGATTCGGTTATAGTATCGTTCAAATAACCATATGAGCTTAATATGAGGTAGTTATTTCGATATTACAGACAGACACTTCAATTTTATTTATTAGTATAGATACTAGCTGTTGCCCGCGACATTGTTACCGATGGAACTCTCTTCTACAAGTTGATGCCCGCCACTACGTTTTTGATGAAATATTTTTTTTGGGGATGAAAAGTATCCAGGATGCTTTTCACTGGATACTTTTTACTTAATTTTTACTGATGCTTTTACTGGATACTTTTCACTACCAGGTTTCAGCTCAATGAAAGATACGCTAATGCACTAGGGAATGCTAATGCGAACAGACCGACAAACATACAATTTTTTATTTATAATTAACATTATATATTTTAGAAAGCAACATAAAAACATGTACTTGACTAACTTGACTAAAGTTATAAAAGAAGAATAATGATTGGTCTGAAAAGAACATGAAGGCAAAAGAAGGAATCTTTGATTGATGTTACATCTATTTATACTAATATAAAGAGGCTTGTCCTGACTGACTGACTGATCATCAACGCACAGCCTAAACCACTGAAGCTAGAACCTTGAAATTTTTACAGTAGCTTCCTTTTATGACGCAGGCACACCACTAAGAAAGGATTATTGCAAATTCCACCCCTAAAGGGGTTAAATAGGGGATAAAAGTTTGTATGAAAGTCCGTCATTTTTCAAGTTATATCCATGAATGAAAATCGGTATTTTGGTGATCAGTTCAAAATAAAGGATTACGTGTTCAAGGAATTTTGAAAAAACTACCCCCAAGTGGGTTAAATGGGGATGAAAGTTTGTATGAAAGTCCGTCATTTTTAAAGTTATATCAATGAAAATCGGTATTTGTATTGTCGGTTAAAAATAAAGCACTTCGTGTTTCAGAAATTTTGGAAATTCAAGTGGGTTAAATAGGGGATGAGATTTATAAGAATCCAAGCGGACAAAGTCGCTGGCATCAGCTAGTTTTTATATAAAAAATAAGTCTATTTTGCATGCAGTATTGCAAAAGCCGTGTAATTCGATACGCTCATTGAGAGAACAATACGGACTGCGGAGCTTTTGAAGCAGTTCAGAATTCACTACAAGTCCTAAAGCACAGCAAAAAAAATAATAAAGCAGGTCCGGAGCAATTAATTCATCATTTATTTATTTATGAAACTTAATATACATTCCCTGCCACTGAACCGAGAGCTGAGCTGTTTATTAAAATTAAGATATCTGATTTCAATCGAGGTTATTATTATTAACTTAGTGATTTTAGGAGTGATAAAGACAACCACCAGTTTTTTGTTAATAAAGCTAAAATGAGTGTTTAATATTTTTTTAAATTATTATATTCTAACTCATTTTAGCCGAATGACTAACGCCGGGCCCGCACTGCGAAATTTATTCGCGCGGTTTTTTTCGCAAAATTCTGTGACATATGGAAATGTATGAAGCTGCACGCACATGCGATTTAAAATTCGCGAGAAAAATATATTAAAATGCGGAATATAATTCGCGCGATTAAAAATCTCGCGAATAAATTTCGCAGTGCGGCCTCGCTCTAAGGCCGGGGCCGCACTGCGAAATATATTCGCGCGAATTTTATTCGCGCGGTTTATTTTCCGCATTTTAATATCTTTTTTTCGCGAATTTTAAATCGCAAGTGCGGGCAGCTTCATACATTTCCATGACATTCCTGGCCCGTCGGCGTGGTTGGCAGTGACCCTGCCTTCCGCTCCGGGGTCGCGGGTTCGATTCCCGCCCCGAGTCTGGGTGTATTTATAATATGTATGTATGTATACCTTTATTAAAATATATGTGTATTTATATGTAAATATGTCTATCAGTCGGCTGTTACCTATAACACAGGCATTAAGTTGCCTACTTTAGGAACAGACGACCGTGTGTGTATGTGTATTTATTTATAACAAAAAAAAATATATATGTCACAGAATTCTGCGAAAAAATTCGCGCGAATAAATTTCGCAGTGCGGCCTCGCTCTAATTGTTTTTGCTAGATTTTTGGCGCAAGGAATTTGGCTTTTACTAATAATCGTCCCCGATGAACTGCAGTAATCGGTTAATAAAACGATTCATGACAAAATTCCAAGGATGCAATCGGTTTTGCATTCAACTGCTGTCCACAAGATAGGATTATAATACCTACTGTTACATTGATAATATTATTTTTGTACAAAAGGTATTTTCTTAAGCAAAAATAGCAACGATAATTAAATCCTGGCTCTTCGACTACAATACAGCCACTGCGTGTAATAATAATTGTAATGCCACTCAAGCGTACAGCGGAGTAATGTATGCGTCACGCGTGTTCCCATAGAACGTTCGCAGACTCGAAGGAATCCTAATTTTAGTGGATCCCAGTACCGGTTTAATTAAAAATGAATAAATAAAGCATTTTGTTACAAGGAATGGCTGGAGAGAGAGCCAGTCTAATTAAAATGTTCTTTGTCAGAAAACTTGTTGATCCCATTCTCCGCTTTTCTTCTAGCTTTTCTTAGTATACTCGTTCTAATATCAAAACTTAATAAATTTTCTGGTCGATTTACACAAACACAATGACAATTTTACATGGTAAATAGCTAAAGTTCAAGATTGAGACTGAGATCAGAACTTGCTTTCACTTTGCTCAGACTTTCTAAAGTAAAGTTTGAGCAAAGACAAAGTACGCTTTATTATACTTCTCAGATTGAATGTTGAATCTATGTAATTTGCTCGTATTTAACTTGTCAGGCAAAAAAAGATTAAGTTATTGAAATTCCAGTAGATAAGTAAATACGTACCTAATCACAATCAGCAAACAGAGAATTGCAGGCATAATTTTCTTTACTGATAACAAACTACGTAAATCTTAACATACACCGGTCGACCTATAAGTACCTATTCATCACATAGTATAAAACAAAGTCGCTTTCTCTGTCCCTATACTTATCCCTATGTCCCTATGTATGCTTAAATCTTTAAAACTACGCAACGGATTTTGATGCGGTTTTTTTTAATAGATTGAGTGATTCAAGAGGAAGGTTTATAAGTAGAAAAATTGGACCCGGTAGGTGGCGCTAATAGCGGGCAGGACGACGTCTGCCGGGTCCGCTAGTACAAGTATAAATTAAAAAGTTAAAAAACCCCCGACATTCGCCATTTTGTGGCAGCGGCCATCTTGTATTTGCAATAGTGCTATTCTACTAGTCAAGCCCTTTCATTTGATACCCATATTAAAGGAGTTGTGAAAAAATATATAATCCGCCATTTTGCAGTGGCGGCCATCTTGGACCGATTTTCTTCAAACATAGCTAACAACACTCTCGACTAATTCACCTTTTAAAAAAAACCGCATTCAAATCGGTCCACCCGTTTGAGCGCCACAGGGGAACAGACACACAGACACACACACACACACACAGACACGTCAAACTTATAACACCCTGTCGTTTTTGGGTCGTGGGTTAATTATAATTATGTACGCTGACGTCAAATTATACTCATGTGTACCGGAAATTATGACGTTGTGGGTATTATACGAGGCACAAGTGTAAATTGAAAATTTAAAAAACCCCCGACATTCGCCATTTAGTGGCGGCGGCCATCTTGAATTTGCAATAGTGCTATTCTACTAGTCAAGCCCTTTCATTTGATACCCATATCAAGGGAGTTGTGAAAAAATATATCATCCGCCATTTTGTAGCGGCGGCCATCTTGGACCGATTTTCATCAAACATAGCTAAGAACACTCTCGACTAATTCACCTTTCAAACAAAAAAAACCGCATTCAAATCGGTCCATCCGTTTGAGCGCCACAGGGGAACAGACAGACACACACACACACACACACACACACACACACACACACACACACACACACACACACACACACACACACACACACACACACACAGACACGTCAAACTTATAACACCCCGTCGTTTTTGCGTCGGGGGTTAAAAACAAGTTATAATACACTATTTTGAACACAATACAATTTCGGCTCCGATCGTCGAGTACGAGGCGAAGCGATCACTTACCGCTATTATTTCACGCCTTTGTTTGTTATCGATTAAAGAAAGGAACAATACAATAGTGTGGGCAAACAGTGCACGATTGTGCTCAATCTCTTCTGACGCGAACACGTTTTGAGGGTACTCTTACAAATATATATCGGTTACTCATTACGGTAGTAACTAATCCGAGAACTACATGTTATTTAAAGCGGTCTGCAATCTGCATGCCGCTCTCGTTCTACGGGTTTTAGAAATTCTTTTGAATCATAAAAGCTCGTATCTGTCGAGCCCATCTACTGTTGATTCAGAGTTTAGTTTCTGAGAACAACCGCACCTCCAAAAGCTCAGTTCGCTAACCGCTGGCACACCAGCTTCAGTACTTGTACTATGCTGTCCATCAGATATGATTGAGTAATGAGTAGATAACCACGAGTAGGTAACCGTTAAGTATGACATTTTGAAAAGGTATTGTAGTAATTATTTTGGTACTTTCCTAAGCGGAAACTTTTAATAAACGATACAATTATCCTTCAGTAGTTAATTAACATCAACAAATATTAATTAATTAGGTACGTAATAAATACCTAAATACAAGTACGCAACAGCAAAATTCAATCTATACTTATTGTTAATTAAATAATTATTTTTCATCGAACTAATTAAAAATAATAATGAAAACTTCACCTTCATTAGTGTGAAATAGTGTTCGATATACATATTATTATGTGCTCTTGACACCACCTAAGATATGTAATAAGCACGCTACACCCGTATACTCGGATAGTAACTACATCTAAACGTATGTACTTCTAAAATTATAATATTCAAAATTCCGTTTAATTTAATCAAAGGTCTTAGCAAAACAAAAAT
The DNA here is from genome assembly GCA_920104075.1 of Melanargia galathea. Classification (NCBI taxonomy): domain Eukaryota; kingdom Metazoa; phylum Arthropoda; class Insecta; order Lepidoptera; family Nymphalidae; genus Melanargia; species Melanargia galathea. The sequence continues at coordinate 28,655,814 of OV049856.1, read as the reverse complement.
GTTCAAAGTAGCTGTATTATTAACCAGACTATTAATTATATAGTGTTAGGTGACCACTGCCTATCAAATCGAATATAATCTTAATATATAAAACAAGGTTGGGTTTGTTCGAACACTTATAACTCAAGAACGGCTGGACCGATTTTCATGGTTATTGATTTATTGTATTTGTCTCCATCCCGAATAGCAGAATAACTATTAAAATATTGGAAAATTGACGAAAGAATAAAATAAAAGAAAAAAACATTTTTCCATACAAAATTTTCATGGGTTTCATAACAGCTGTCAAACATTTAATGTTCATCCCGTCGATACGGTAAACTTTCTCATCCTGATCCTGTATTCTGTATTATTCTTCCTGTATTCCTCATCCCGCATTATTCTTCTGTACGTGTGTTTGGCACCTAACTCCTCCTAAACGGCTGGACCGATTTGGATGAAATTTTGTGTGACGTATGTATATTTCATTGGGTGGGATAGTTTAAAAACATAATAACCGGGTAGGTACAGGTAATAACCTACCGGGTCTCGGTAAGTGGCGTTGAATGATGTCGATATGTCACCGGGCAGGACGACGTCTGCCGGGTCCGCTAGTTTTCCTATAAAATTCCCATATTATCGATTAAAAGTTTGAATATGACGTTAAATTATGGATTTTCACTAGAAATATTGCGTGGGTGTGAATGTCGAGGACACATTGCCCAGTTTTAACAATAATTAGTTAATTATTATGCTCGATGAGATCCATATTTTAAATATTATTATTCTTTTAATAATATGGATTACCTATAGGTCAAATAAACAACACAAAGAATTCGGTGGGACCTTTTACCGTATAAGCCAGCATGACCATTAATGGTTTAATTAAATTACACTAAATAGGGTGTTTTGATGACTAATTGATGAAATAATGAAAAAGTCTACGTGTTAACCTGTGACCTGTAAGAACACAGCGCTACCAGCGCTACCAGCCATATTACTCACACAATTTACTACATAATTTAAGGCAGATATTTTAAATAGAGGGCAAGAGAACAATAATGTTCATTGTAATCACCTAATCACACTAATATTATAAAGGCGAAAGTTTGTGTGTGTGTATATTTGTTACTCTTTAACGCCGCAACTACTGAACCGATTTGGCTTTTTTGAATGGAGATAGATTATGCCCTGATTTAACTTACTTAATATCCTGGAAAAATCCACAGTTCCCACGGGATTTTGTAAAAAACCGAAATCTATCGCAACAGCTATAGGTAGATTACCTACTATCTAGCAAACTTCCTTAAAAGTAGTTAGGTATAAAGGTTAGAAAAGGGAGCGGGAACGGGAACCGGAAATCCACGATTCCCTCGGGGTTTGTGAAACACCGAAATTCACGCGAGCGAAGCCGCGGGCAGATACTAGTAAAATAATAGTCTTCCATTATACAGGACGGCAACTGTGTCCCAAATCACCTAAAGAACAAATCTGAAGATAATAATCATAAAATTCATTACAAAAAAACGCTATTTGAAATGCTTTTCATGAAGCGGAATGGTCCCGAGGAAAAAACAAGCTCATTTGTCCGCGAAACCAAAACAAAATCAAGCATTATTCACTTGGTTTAACTCAAAGGGATTAGGGAACTAACTAACTCCGAATGATTGGACAGGCGGTTCAGCTTTATAAGCTGAACAACTTTATTTAGTCGAGAAGTTCTGACATATGCTGAGATAGTAAAACTGCTGAGAGTTGTAAAAATAAACTTCTCTCTACTGATAACCGAAGCTGTTCTTCATCATCGCCGATAAAATCGCCGGCAATCGGACCCGATCATCGTGCAAGCATCCATAGATCGTCCGTATTTTTTAACCCCCGACGCAAAAACGACGGGGTGTTATAAGTATGACGTGTCTGTGTGTGTGTGTCTGTCTGTTCCCCTGTAGCGCTCAAACAGGTGAACCGATTTGAATGCGATTTTTTTTTGTTTGAAAGGTGAATTAGTCGAGTGTTGTTAGCTATGTTTGATGAAAATCGATCCAAGATGGCCGCCGCTACAAAATGGCGGATTATATATTTTTTCACATCTCCCTTAATATGGGTATCAAATGAAAGGGCTTGACAAGTAGAATAGCACTATGTAAATCCAAGATGGCCGTCGCCACAAAATGGCGAATGTCGGGGGTTTTTTAAATTTTTACTTGTCGTCCGTTTATCGTGCGCGGCACGGCACGATGCGTGCCCGAAAATCGACAAGTCGCCGATTGCCACGATTACTGACGATTGTAACGGCGATGATCGGCGATTACAGGCGACAAGCTCTCCACAAGAGTGTGCACGCGTGTAATCGTCTACAGTCGCCGATTGTGAAGAGAAGGCTTAAGGTTTTTAAATTTTAATTATTCGAAGAATACAGTAAGTAGGTAGGGGGCTTGATATTTGTGGAGTAGAGTCAATCTACTGAATCTGACACATGAGTGAATTGGCCCGATGTTTGGTGCTTTTTAGGGTTCCGTACCCGAAGGGTAAAAAACGGAGCCCTATTAATGTCACTCGGCTGTCTGTCTGTAAGTCTGTCTGTCTGTCTGTCCGTCTGTCCGCCGGTCACAGGTCTCTAGCTCGCAGACGAAATGAGTTACAAACCTGAAATTTTGGTATTTAGTGTAAAACGTTAACCCAAAATCAAATATTGAATTAGAAATTGAATTAAATTATTTTTCAGGGGGGCTCCCATACATGAAAAAGGAGCCGGAAAAAAAAATTTTTTCTTTACCCTAGCTTGTGGGGTATCATTGTTTAGAGCTCATTAAGTAGAGTACAATTAATATATATTTTTTTAATTTTTATCTCAAAAAATAAGGGAATGGGAGGCCATCAAAGTTGTCAGTTTTAGACCATTTTTGTGACGGGGGCTATCTCAAAAACTAAACTAGTTGGGAATATGATATTTCAGTATATTATGTACTATATGCTCTATTTAAACAACAAATACTGAAAACAACGATTTATTAAATAGTTTATAAGCTGTGACCAAAATAAACGTACATTTTTTTGGGTTTTTCTTTCACGGTTTGTTGCGATGTCTAGCTCGGAAATTAAATATTTCTGAGACCCAAAATATTATATTGTTCATAATTATGTACGGAACCCTGAAAGAGCGAGGCCTGACTCGCACTTGGCTGATTTTTTTATTGATTTCTTCACCTAGTGGATTATGGCAAACTGAACTTGTTAAAGTTAATTTTTTTTAGCATTAAGTAGCACCAGCTTTTGCTTTCAAATTCTAGCGAAGTAAGCGAAGTATTCGTAGCGCAAAGTTTGTTCTTTCTTTGACTTACTTATGGAGATTTTAGTCTGCAACGGAATTTTCTTTTCAAATTTTATGTAGAACGAAACTTTGCGCTATAACAGCGATGTTACGGAATCTTTATTCTAGCCCCTCATTACTGGGGCCCGCTTGTAAGAGATAACGCTCGCTGAAACCACTTTACAGTACAATTATGAGGTAACTTTACCCTCTCGCCGGATCTGTTCTCGTCTGCTTTATGGTCCTATTCCTGGGCTTTATTTAATTAAAATATACTCGTTGAATGGAAGCAGGCGTTACTTTGCGGAGTTTCATGATATACAATGAAAAACAAAATTATTTCGCTATATTCCGCTAACAGTGACTTTGTAGGCACAACAAAAATTCATCACAAAACAAACTCGAGGATCGTTTCGCTTCGACACCAGATCATCTTCAGGAGATATCGACTTCACAACGCACGATTGTTGTAAATCCATGTCTGTTGAAAGTCATGTATTTGAAAAATGAGAGCCTAAGCACTATATATTATTGTATTTCAAGATATTTAACTAGACTAAGTTCAATTTACATAATATATTCCAATCCAATACCAAATGATCCTTTGTCACAGAATCAATTTTCTGAGACGTATGTATTTAAAACTAGAAAAAAATATCATACATGGAATTGCGAACTGAATCAAACAAATCTCTAATAGATTACCTTAATAGAAAATAACTTTTCCTCTGTTAAGAGTAAGGTACTTTTAATGTGTACAGTGTACTCAGCTTATTATATTTTTAATGGAGAATGAAATTGGATCTTTATTTATCTTCATTAACCAGAGACTCAAGATAACGGGCGGTATCAAGTGCAATTATTACGAGCTAAATTTTCTCTCACGGGATATTATATTGTATGGAAGTATAATCGGAAGTAACGTTTAATGTTTTTTTTTTCTGATGTTTACCAGCCCTCCTAGTCAAATTACATTCTATTCTCTTTCTATGATCGTGATTGTTATGAGCTGGGTTTCCCAAAGTTTTTTTGTATCTTAGTTTATTTTAATTTAGAAACAATAATAATCTTATACTGAATAGCGTTATTTAACATCAGCACGGCTGCGTCGCCGACCCTCAAGCTGTTAACCACGATTTAAAAGTATTGCATCGCCATCTAGTTTGCGATTTTGATACATATAATTTTATTTTTATTTATATACATATAATAAAATTATATAATTTACTAATAATTTATGCATTTACAAGAAATATCTACTAAAACTATTACTAAGTATTTACATTAAGAATATTTATATTGATTTTTATTATGCATTTTAAATCTATACTAATAAATAAAATTGAAGTGTCTGTCTGTAATATCGAAATAACTACCTCATATTAAGCTCATATGGTTATTTGAACGCTACCATAACCGAATCACACGTTTTTAAAATTTTTGTCTGTCTGTCTGTCTGTCTGTCTGTCTGTCTGTCTGTCTGTCTGTCTGTTTGAACGGGCTAATCTTCGGAACGGCTGAACCGATTTTGACGGGACCTTCACATACAAGTAGAGAATTAACCAGGGAGTAACATAGGCTACTTTTTTAACCGACTTTCAAAAAAGGAGGAGTTGTGTTTTTCTACCTATGTACACCGATATCTCCGAGATTTCTGAACCGATTTGCGTAATTTTTTTTTTAATCGATAGAGAAACATTGCGACCCTGTTCTATAAAAAATTTGGATTCCAACTCCTCAATCCTGATGCTGTAGGGGACCTAATCCCCAAAACTAATGGGTTTTAGAAACTTTCGGTTATTTAAATTGATATTGGGGGTACCTATTAAAGACTTTATCGTTGAATGAACTCGAGTAGGTACAAATCCAACTCCTCAACCCTGATGCTGTGAGGAATTGTATTCCGAAATCGCGGGGATCCCATGGGATTTTTCCGTTTTGGGGACGGGTTTCTACTTTCTACAGATAAGCTACTTTTTGTTCTGGAAAATCAAAAGTTCCCACGGGATTACTAAAAACCTAAATCCACACGGGCGAAGCCGTGGGCATCATCTAGTGCCTAATAAAAATCAAGGCGTTTATACTGCAAAAAATGACGCGAAATATATAAATAACTTTGGGAAACCCTGCTCTAAAGCGGTAACGATCATAGAAAGAGAATAGATACGAGTAACTTGGCTACGGGGCCTGTTTTAATCTTTGCAAAGCAAATAATGATATTTTGAGAATGTAAAGACGGTTAACCTGAGCGCTGAAGTGATAAACAACAGCAGCACCAGATAATTCACCATTGCATTGAGAGCTTTCATATAGAATGTTTATTTGCTTACTCCAAGAATAAAGTCTATAATAGGTATGGAGATGAAGAACCAACTAGAGGTACTGACTCAAATCAAAAACCATGAAAATCATTCCAGCCGTTCTCGAGTTATAAGTGTTCGAACAAACCCGACTTTGTTATATATATTAAGAAGATATAATATTATGTGATGTATGTATTTGTTACTTTAACGCATAAATGTAGAAATTAATTGAATGATTGGTAACGGATGTGTTCAATTACAAACGTTTCTAAAGGAACACAGCGCTGACCTTGCAGGACGCATTCTGCATGGCGCTTGGAAACTCGGCCCGATTCTCAATGCTCGTAACCCTGCCGTGACATTCGACGAGTCTCATAGCGAGTTTAATAACGGGCGGACATATACTTAGTGTAGTCTGATTTTTAATTCGGTGGAATTCTGACTGAGTAACTTGCATGAAAAACAACCCAACAAAAGGTTGCCCCCACTACCAACTACCAACTCCGGGCTGGCACTGAGAATTTTCTTGTCAGAAAAATCCTGACGATTACTTTTTGCCCGACCCGGGAATCGAACCCGGGACCTCGTGATCTGCAGTCGAATATGGTAACTACTAGACCAACGAGGCAGTCTCACTGTTCTCGAAAAGGTCTCACTTTTCTTGAAAAGGCGAGTCTCACTGTTCTTGAAAAATCGAGTCTTACTGTTCTCGAAAAGGTGCGAATGTATAAGTTATCGAAAATTTACTCAAATCCACATACTAGCAATCAGTGACATATGCGGATTCCCGGATTATAAAAATTTGTCGAATACAGCCTATACTCTGATTTTTAATTCAGTGGAATTCTGACGTTTCTTAATGTTACGAGAGATAAAGCAGTTCCCACAAAAAAGAGAATAAATTCAAAACTTACTTAAACATAAATAAAAATCAATCGCCTCATGACAAATGCTTGACAGATACTTCAAGTACGTACTTGTTCGGGGTAAAATCGTACTACCCTGTTTTTCATACAAATAACTCATTCTATTTTTAAATGACAACTGTCAGATTAACCCTGTTTTTCATACAAATAACTCATTCTATTTTTAAATGACAACTGTCAGAATTCTACCGTATTAAAAATCAGACTATACAGGGTATAAGGAGACCGCTACCGAAAACTTAGCGCTATTGTTATACTACCTAAACATAATCGTATAGGGTAGGTATCGGCGTCGGCGCGACCGCGGTTTCGTAGGTATCTAACGATACGTAAATAGGTCACATCAAGTTCGTTGACCTCCAGCGTCAGCTGATTTTATTTTAATCACGCAAGAATTACGTAACAAACTTTTACAAAATACAGCAAATAAGTTTTTTGCAATTACAGGGCTGTTTAACCCTCCAAAACAGGTATTGCATAAAAAGTGCAATTTTTTTTTTGTAAAAAAAAATTTTTTTTTCACGTTTTTTTTAGTGATATCTTATCAGTAATCATCAGTACTATCACCTGTCTTCGTTTCCGAGAGCGGTCTCCTAACACCCTGTATAATATAGCACAATTTATCCTAATATTTATGAAAACATAGAATGCCAGACACAAAATCTAGTTTTTGTACTTGATATTGAAAAATGGTTTTAAAATGGCTTATTGCTTCTTTTGATGCAAATTGGTGCGGTGAATTCACTCGGCCAGCTAATTGAGTAATTCCGGGACTAACTCGATTTCCTCGCTAAAGGAATTTTGCAGTCTACCAAGCACAGAGACTGTATTGATCATTCATTTTTGATGGACGAACTAATTTAGCTATTGGAAATTCCACCCCCAAGTGACATTTATAAGAATTCACGCGGGCGAAGTCGCGAGAATCAGCTAGTATACATATAAGGTAAGTAGTAAGTAGGTAAAATTTTAGGTTCATTAAGAGCGTTGACGCACGAACCCGCTTCGCAAGTTTAGGCATTTACCTGAGATTCTTTGTTTACGTGAATGGACGGACCACTTCAAGTGCAGTGTAGTGTAACAAACCGTTTTGATCCTAATACCATTTTCAAGCAGGCTATTATTTTTTCAATATTTTTAGGTACCTATAAGTTTTTAGTTTGTAGATTTTTAATTTTACTAAGTAGAATTAATGAATAATGCTTGAAAAAGACCTTATAGAGTAAACCAGTACATAAAAATTGTTTCTTGTTTCAATTTTAACCACATAATTTACTATATATATAGCTACTCGTGCTGATTGGGTCACTGACTGACTGACTCATTGATCACCTCTCCTGTAAAATTTTGTATGAAAATTTTTTTTTTCACTAATGGTTTCGTATAGAGGACAAAAATTCATTCGGAGGAAAAATATGGAGAGAGCTGATGATTGAAGATTTCGGAGACGGGTGAGGAGCACGCTTAAGATATTGAAGATAAGTGGGGGGTGCTCGAACAAATGTCACTCGAAATGTCATCCAATTGGCAGAGAGCTGAAAAAAAATTCAAAATGGCGAAAAAAGATGGCCGCCATACAAATTTCATCGGTGTCCATCTCGGAGGATATAAAAGATGGAAGAATGGTTTCTTGGCAAAAGATGATCAGGATCTTAAGGTCTACTCAATGAATAGAAAAAAAAATCAAAATGGCGGAATTTATGTTTCCATACAAAATGTACGGCGAATATTGAAAAGACTACAAGTTGTGAACTATACAAGGCTGTGATCCGGTTTTTTGGAGAACTCTCAAAGAAAAATATGGGAAAACATGATGATTGAGGGTTTGGAAGACGGTTGAGCAGCTCGGGCAGGGTATTGTAGATAGGTGGGAGGTGCTCAAACAAAAATTACTCGAAACCTCATCCAATTGGCACTGAGCTGAAAAAAACCCAAAATGGCGGATTCAAGATGGCGGCTATACAAATTTCGTCGGTGTCTATCTTACCAAGTATACAAGATGTAAGAGTGGTTTCTTGGAAAAAGATGATCAATACCTAAAGATCTACTTGATGAGCAGAATGATTCGAAGAAAAAATATGGAGAGTGATAATTATCGAGGATTAGGAATATGGGAGAGATAGGTGGAGGCTGCTCAAACCAAAACACCCGAAAGCGAAACCTCGCGGTCCGCTTGCGGGCCGCGCACCCACGCGCCCTACTAGTTTATGTTAAACTAGCTGATCCCCACAACTTCGTTCGCGTAAATACAGGTTTTTATATAGGACGGATCGGATCCCATAATTCTTTTATATCCCTAATCTATATGTAGCCTAAGTTACTCCTTATAACATCACCTATCTGCCATTGAAAGGTCCGTCAAAATCGATCCAGCCGTTTTAAAATTAGCTGGAACAAATAGATAGATTGACAAACATAAATTTAAACGGACACCAGTTTAAAATAAGCCGTACGTTCAAAGATCCGGCTCCCAAGTTATTTGAACCCAATAAATGTCTGTCATTTCTGAACTAAAAAACCTATGACCTTGAAATATTTACGGGACAATACGTAAAGTACTACCTTTCTAACAAAAAAAGAATGAGTTAAATCAAACTACGCGTAAGGAGTAATTAGCCTTATAACACGAAGCTCCGTTAAAATCGATCCAGCCGTTTCGGAGATTAGTTGGAACAAATAGACAGACCAACAAACATAAATTTAAACGCACACCAGTTTAAAATAAGCCGTACGTTCAAAGATCCGAGTCCCAAGTTATTTGAACCCAATACTGAGGGTTGTAATGTCTGTCATTTCTGAACTAAAAAACCTATGACCTTGAAATATTTACGGGACAATACTTAAAATACTACCTTTCTAACAAAAAAAGAATGAGTTAAATCGAACTACGCGTTAATGAATTACAGTTAAATACACGTTTTAACTTTCTTCCCCTCTCCCAAGGGAACCATGCTGAATTTCGGGATAAAAAGTATCCTATGTCCTACCTCTATATATATATATATATATTACAAACACAGTTAAAAAATACACATATAAAAAGTTTTAATCTGACTAAGAAAAATAGCGAGTATTAAAAACATCTAGTATTGAGAAGTGATAGTTGCACTACAATTTTACGTGTAATCCAAGTAATCCAATAAGAGTTGCCGAGACAAAAAGCGTTACGTCCGTTCTCGGAGAGGCCTCGGCCCGTACTAGTTTCCTAGTTCAATTTACTACTGCTTTTTGACGCGTTTCATAGTAACTTTCAATTTCATTTTTTGGAAACAAATAGTAATTAATCTTAGATTTTTTTAAATTCATATTATTGCAAATATATTTTACTTTTATAAGTACTAAATTTTACCTATAAATAACGAAAAATAATATGCTAAAATGACGGTTTTATATGTCTATAATTTACTGAAATTATAATTTCTTTGATTGGATTTTTATGATGTAAAAAACGCCAAATTAAAAAATGTTTTCTTCTATGTCCCTAGTTCAGGACATTCCCTTTAATAAATATATCTTTGTGTGTGAATTGAACAAGTAACTTTCGAGGTAGTGAACGTCAAAAATTACACGAATCCCAAAATTCCGAAATAGGCTTTTGGTATTTTGGCAATAAGACACAAACTATCAATAAATTGCAAAATGTTGTCTTCCAATTCCCTAGAATAGAAAATTTTCTACAGAACAGTATAAATAAGTTTTTAAGTAAATGCATTGATTAACAACATATGAAGGGTCAAAAAAGCCTAAAAATGAGCTAAAATGGCGCAGAACGCGTCAACGCTCTTAACAAATGTTTTTAATTCAAATATTTCAATTGGCGGTATTTCTGACTCAGAGTGCATTCTGAATCATTACCACACCTTACCTGGGTAACTCAGCTCAGACGCATGTTATATTAAGGTTAGTTAGTACGTATCTACTAAAGACCCATTAACGCAAATATGCATTAGTAATGACACTGATCCTAGATAAACTATGATCATTAGGATTGCAACATTCATTTTGTAATCTAAAATACACATTCAAAATAACTGACGTGGTATTTGATTTCAAGCACAGGTCAACAAATCAATAATACCTAACACATTGATTGACCTACAAAACTTTACCTGCACTTGTTACGCAATTATTTTTTGCTTGTAAAGTAGGTACGCTTGCAATTTTAACTGTGTCATTAATCATTATTTATATGTATATATTTAAACATGTAAGTATGCCACTCGGGTGTGGCACCCAGAATAGAAATAATTTTAAATGTACCTACCTAGCATTAATTTATGTACATAGAAAAAGAATTGCCCTAACTGACTGATCTAGCAAGATCTGAGATAGCAAGGAACAACGGTGTTGAAAACTCGAAATTTTTTACGGCATATTTGCACCTATCTCAACAAAATAAGGCACAAACCGATTAATAATTACGGATAAATCCGCGGACAAACAATGTACTCCTATGAAGTTTTGCATATTTTATGTGCATTTAAGGCCGGGTCCGCACTGCGAAATTTATTCGCGCGATTTTTTTCGCAAAATTCTGTGATATATGGAAATGTATGAAGCTGCACGCACATGCGATTTAAAATTCGCGGGAAAAACATATTAAAATGCGGAATATAAATAAATTTCGCAGCGCGGCCCCGCTCTTATATGTGAATATTTTGCAATTCCATTAATCACTACATAGTATAAAACAAAGTCGCTTTCTCTGTCCCTATGTCCCTATGTATGCTTAAATCTTTAAAACTACGCAACGGATTTTGATGCGGTTTTTTTTTAATAGATAGAGTGATTCAAGAGGAAGGTTCATAAGTAGAAAAATTTGACCCGGTAGGTGGCGCTAAAAGCGGGCAGGACGACGTCTGCCGGGTCCGCTAGTATTACATAAATTATACCGTCAAATTGATAAACTCCTTTTTTTGAAGCCGGTTAAAAATGAATTGCGAATACTTTTTTACCTGGAATTACGATTGTTATATGCAAGTAGGCCAGCCTGCTGACTATAACAGAGCGGCACACGCTAGATTTAGGCCAGGGGGGTAGACAATAACTGGGCTAGGGTTTATTCGTGTTAAAAGGGCTTTGTACTCCTAATGTGCGCGGTACGTTGAATAGAGCCTAGCTCCCTTTCCTTTTGTGGTTACCAACGGGGTGCAAACATCAAGGTATGTGCGCATGGGGTAATTACACCTCGTTAGGGTAAACTTTTTGTTTTGAGAAAAAGTATTTATTAAGTAAATGCTCATAACATGCTTTGAAAAGTTTTAATGAAAATAAATGAACTCTGGCAGTGTAATAAGGGGTTAAAATGTAGCAAGGGTTAAAATAATGCATACATATTATTTAAAAATATTAAAGTAATTAGTGCGATTTTAATTTAAAAATTTGCGAGTTGTCTAATAATAAAACAAAATAGGTACGCGAATTTTACTATCTAGATTCGAGAAGATAATAAGGAATTTGTTTCGCATTTTTTGTGGTATCTTGTCAGGAATCAACATTACTATTAATTGTTTCCAAGAGCGGTCCTCTTACATCCGTTATATATACGTAAAACCTTATAATATTCTAGGCCCTTGACCCTACAATCTATACTAACTAGCGGTCCGCCCCGGCTTCGCCCGTGGTACATAATATGTATATTAATAGCACTCAGGGATCACGTACATATCTAACTGTGAAAGAATTTTTGAAATCGGTCCAGTAGTTCCTGAGATTAGCGCGTTCAAACAAACAAACTCTTCCGCTTATTATATTAGTATACTAGATGATGCCCACGGCTTCGCCCGTGTGGATTTAGGTTATTAAAAATCCCGTGGGAACTTTTGATTTTCCAGAACAAAAAGTAGCTTATCTGTAGAAACCCGTCCCCAAAACGGAAAAATCCCGTGGGATCCCCACGATTTCGGAATACAATTCCTTACAGCATCAGGGTTGAGGAGTTGGATATGTACCTACTCGAGTTCATTCAACGATAAAGTCTTTAATTGGTACCCCCAATATCAATTTAAATAACCGAAAGTTTCTAAAACCCATTAGTTTTGGGGATTAGGTCCCCTACAGCATCAGGATTGAGGAGTTGGAATCCAAATTTTTTATAGAACAGGGTCGCAATGTTTCTCTATCGATTAAAAAAAAAATTACGCAAATCGGTTCAGAAATCTCGGAGATATCGGTCTACATAGGTAGAAAAACACAACTCCTCCTTTTTTGAAAGTCGGTTAAAAAAGTAGCCTATGTTACTCCCTGGTTAATTCTCTACTTGTATGTGAAAGTCCCGTCAAAATCGGTTCAGCCGTTCCGAAGATTAGCCCGTTCAAACAGACAGACAGACAGACAGACAGACAGACAGACAGACAGACAGACAAAAATTTTAAAAACGTGTGATTCGGTTATGGTAGCGTTCAAATAACCATATGAGCTTAATATGAGGTAGATATTTCGATATTACAGACAGACACTTCAATTTTATTTATTAGTATATCTATACTAATAAATAAAATTGAAGTGTCTGTCTGTAATTTCGAAATAACTACCACATATTAAGCTCATATGGTTATTTTAACGATACCATAACCGAATCACACGTTTTTAAAATTTTTGTCTGTCTGTCTGTCTGTCTGTCTGTCTGTCTGTCTGTCTGTCTGTCTGTCTGTCTGTTTGAACGGGCTAATCTTCGGAACGGCTGAACCGATTTTGACGGGACCTTCACATACAAGTAGAGAATTAACCAGGGAGTAACATAGGCTACTTTTTTAACCGACTTTCAAAAAAGGAGGAGTTGTGTTTTTCTACATATGTACACCGATATCTCCGAGATTTCTGAACCGATTTGCGTAATTTTTTTTTATCGATAGAGAAACATTGCGACCCTGTTCTGTAAAAAAATTGGTTTCCAACTCCTCAATCCTGATGCTGTAGGGGACCTAATCCCCAAAACTAATGGGTTTTAGAAACTTTTGGTTATTTAAATTGATATTGGGGGTACCAATTAAAGACTTTATCGTTGAATGAACTCGAGTAGGTATATATCCAACTCCTCAACCCTGATGTTGTAAGGAATTGTGTTCCGAAATCGTGGGGATCCCACGGGATTTTTCCGTTTTGGGGACGGGTTTCGACAGATAAGCTACTTTTTGTTCTGGAAAATCAAAAGTTCCCACGGGATTTTTAAAAACCTAAATCCACACGGGCGAAGCCGTGGGCATCATCTAGTAGATAGAATAAGTGGAAGAGTTTGTTTGCTTGAACGCGCTACTCTCGGAAAGTACTGGACCGATTTCAAAAATTCTTTCACCGTTAGATATGTACGTGATCCTTGAGTGCTATAGGCTATATTATATTATGTACCACGGTCGAAGCCGGGGCGGACCGCTAGTAGTATTATAATAGCCTCTAGAAATCATTTGCGGCTGACTAATTGCAGATACCTAATAATAAAAGAATCCATTGTTCCACAGGACGCTTTTTTGTTACAAAGAACATGGTAAATAGATTGAATGGCACGTATTTCCGTTTCTACTTGATTACAGCTTTAAATACTGAACACGCATTCATTCACCCGATATATCTACATGTTATAATATTCGTTTCCTAGTTACTAAGTAGTGATACTCTAGTCTACGTGATAACTTGTCACAAGAAGCAGAGCAAATGGTTAAAGCAAATAACCAAAGGATTTGAACGGTTGGGTCAACACAACACTCAACTTCAAACTAATATTTATAACATAATATACGTACTTGAAACCACTGTGTAACCCCATGCGAGGACGATACCACAAATTGGCTAAGGTCTGATCTTATGGGAGGATTCGTTTGCTAGGTTGCCATTTCAGGTTAGCACGCTTTCATCCATAAAGACGGTAGTAATACTAGAATTACGCTGTCATTTAAGGGCCAGTTGCACGTAAGGAGTTAAGTTTGGCTACCAAAATGGTCAACAGAGCATGTAAAGCCACTGATTCGGCGCCAGATCTCTCTGGTCGTGTCAGATTGCCGTCTTATCTGTCTACGAGAGGGAGGAAATAGAGTTCACTTGTAACACATATCTCTTGTGTAGTTCGGGAAATTGCTTGCCGCGTGAGAAATTCGGTCAGGAGAACACTACCAATAATGCCGTAACATCTTTACGACACCCACATGATTTGTGTTAGGTCAGAATTAGCGAAGGTCATCGCTCACACAGTAAGCATAAGGTCAATCGCAAAGGCCTTTGGCGCGGAATAGAAATCGCCGGATTGGGTTAGGCAGCCGGCATTTGTTACACATATTAGTAGGTAATATATCTAACTCGGTAACCGGATTAGTAGATATATATTATCACGGCGAACGGACAAGATAGAAACGTTTAGTGGAAATTACGTAGTTCTGGCCGTAGTTAAAAATTAGTTTATGTAGGACCGGCCTCCAAAGAACCAGCCATACTTAATATTATAAAGACGAGAGAATGTGTTTTTATCTTTTCACGGCTCGAGACAGACCTGTCTCTTTGCTGGGTAATCATCGAGCTGCACGTAGATTCATCGGCCGTTCAGAATCAGTTGTTAGACCACGTCAGATAATATACAAAATCAAGCAATATAGAGGGAGGTTTTCAGAAGGTGAATATAAAGTTTTGTGCGAGCTACACTGCACTTAATTGTATCGAGACACTTTTTATTTAATTATTTGATTTTTCTGTACATCTTGTGATTCTTGTCTATTAAGTATTCTGTGCCGGTAGAATTATCTTGACGAAAGGCACATTGCCAACTTGCATCCTAGACGGATATAGTATACTTAGTCTCGGGAAAATCGTCACCACGGAATTTAAAGTCAGTTATACAGGCACAGACGGCGGAAGCATACATGACATGTCTACTATACACTGTGAACTGCATGCAGTGCTGCAGACTGCAGTTTATGTCAACTGCACTAAAACCACATGCAACCAAACTTCAATTTTATAGTTGACTTGCAGTCCAAATTCGTGCTGCATTTTAACTGCTAAGACCGTCTACACTACGTATATATCTACTTTAATATTTTAGTGAAAATCTCAGAAAAATTTCTCGCTCCCTTCAGCGGATCAGTTTCCGTAGGGGAGTGCAAGGTTGAAAATTAAGCACATGCGACAGGAATGTCTGACCCGGTGGCCTAATTTTATTTACCACCGGCTCTTGAATACGGATTTCGTCCGCTTCGATTCGCTGTTCGTTTAACCTGTATGAGGGAACAGTGTGACCATTTGTGGCAGATTTCTGCCATTTGGCTCCGAAATAACTCTGGCAGAATAAACTGACGATTTAAGAAAGTGGCAGATTGTTAATTATTTAATTTATTATAATTTAATTTATTATTATTACAATTATTTAATTTATTCTGCCAGAGTTATTTCGGAGCCAAATGGCAGAAATCTGCCACAAATGGTCACACTGTGAGGGAAGCTTAATGAAAAGACAAATCGCTCAAGGCTTAACCAACGTCAGCCACGGTTTTATCACGGCTGTTTGTTATATTATACAAGTAATTATACATTTGTATATACATGCAAGGACCAAGGAATATTTGTGTCCATAATCTCATGGATTGGATGATGGTTCATAACCAATTATGCCCCTCTAGGGCATCACTGGCAACAAAGCCTTTACTTTACCCTACCACTTTTTGTATATGTACAAACCAAAGCTGAAAGGTTTTTAACCTCATCGAGTTATAAGAACTGTTTAGTTTATTAAGAGTATAAATTATTATTATTTTAGCTACAGACACAGGCTTTATCTATACTAATATTATAAAGCTAAAGAGTTTGTTTGTTTGAACGCACTAATCTCAGGAACTAACTACTGGACCGATTTCAAAAATTCTTTCACCGTTGTACATATGTACGTGATCCCTGAGTGCTATAGGCTATAACATGTACCACGGGCGAAGCCGGGGCGGACCGCTAGTCTTAATATTTTTACTGCATAATTCAACGATTTCAAATTAACTACACGTAACTAGATATAAAATTTTGCAACTACATTAACTAAGGGCCTTTCACACGCCACTGACTTCACATAATACGCACTCAAGCTCTGAAGTTATGAACTAAGTCGGTGGGTACTACCTCTTAACGACTTCAGTTCTCCTCAGCTCTAATAAGAGCAACAAGATCAATTGTTGCTCATTTTCGACTAGCTCCAACATGAATCACGGTTCTTAAGTTCATAATTCATACAACGCTAAGTGGTAGGCTTTGCACGGGGCCGTCTGAATACTGCGAGTTGCAACTAATTAGTGCCAGCAAGTGGGGTCGAAAAACTGAGGAAGGTACGATACACACTCGTCTGATTGGTGACGCAAGGCTAGTTTGAACAACTGTTTGACAGTTGGTTGACAATGGGTTTGATTGTGAATCACGTAACTTATATGGTCTTGTAGTTACAAAAATTATTTGCCACATAGGTATAGACGTAAGTTTCTTTACGTCACTGTTGCTATATAACTCTATTAGAGCTTTTCGACAGCATTATCTTGGCCTAGAATCGCCAGCACTTTGCAGCAATTGATCGCTATGAGTTATGACATTACGGGTTTGTTTACCGTGGAAGCCATCAACCTAATCAAACTTAGTTTCTATTCAGAAAGACCAAATAAATTGCTACAACTGGTTCAACTTCGAAAATACCTCGTACATGCAAACCTCTAACTCGTGACCTCTTCGCCACAGATCACAGACGAAGACAAAATAATAATGTACATCATACTGTGACTCACCTTATGAATTTTTACCTACTTACCTACTTCAATTAATAGTGCTACCTCCGGGACTCTGGCAGCGAAGAGAATTTGAAATTATGTATGTAACTCAAAACTGAAACGATGACTATCGAATATGTGTGTGAACACCCTGGTTCTTATTCATTACAAGCATTTTGAAGTCGAAATCCACGTGCCCCAATTAAAGCCCGAGATTTATTAAAAGGGAACCTAAGTGGCGGAAAGTTTTAATTTAATCGAATAGGATAAAACATTTTCCTAGGATCAAACCTAAGTACGGAACTGCGGACACTAAAATACATATATAAAATACTGGGTTTTTTATATGAAATGCAGTGTATGAAATAAGTATCTCTATAATGTATTACATCGAAGTTGGAAGGATAAAGCAAGCAATCAAACAACCTTTTTTGTATTTCACAATAGTCAGTTTCACTTGTAGTATAACAGTCACTTTGTTCTTCTACAACTAAACTAATCGTGCTCTTAGATAAATAGCTACTAACAATAGTACCTCCTATTCGCACAATATGTTGCTCAAGTATTATCATTATCAATGCTTTAATCGAATGTGGGAAATAGTTACAACCGCCACAGTATTAGGAAACTTGTGAATAATGCATTGCAATTGTCTCAATCGTGTTTTCCTAAAGGCCAAAATAAACAAACGGACTCCGGAAGTGGAAATAATGGAAGCAGCCGAATTATTCTGGTATACCTAGTTACAATTGGGTCTCTTGTCAGCTCTCCTCACCAGAATCTACTTTTCGAAATACGGATGTCTTGACTAACCGTAACCCCCCTGCCACACACTCGTCGAGTGGCATGGGACGTAGCGAAGGAAGGAGGCAGAGTAGGTACATCTCTGCCACCAATGTGTGGCAACAATATTCGTACCCGCAAGTCATACTTCTTCCTTCGTGTCCTCGTTACTTCCCATGACTCTCGACGAGTGTGTAGCAACGGGTTTGAGCTACAAGTTTGCTAACATGAAATAATTAATAATTTGAATTTAGGTCTGCCGCTCAGGATAAATTAATACATTCAATTGAAGAGTTCTAAGACACCTTGAGACTTACGGCCTGTTTCTCACCACCTTCTGATAAGTGTTGGATAGCCTAAACGGTGCCTAAACGTAAGTTTTGTCACTTTCTTACTTTATGTCAAGTGACAAAGACAAAAGTTGTAGATAGCTATCTAATACATATCAGAAGGTGGTGAAACAGGCACTTAACCTCCTATTTGAGACTTCAGAAATGAACAAACCTTATGAACAACGATAAGAGCCTGCGTATAAGGCTGAGTGTACTTTGACCTTGTTTAGGCAACTAATAACAGACTGTCATAGTTCTACTAATTGTGTTTTTTATTTTATTTTATTTATTTGGGTTCACAAACAACGCCACAGTATGACTTAACTAACGAATTTACAAACAAACTTAATCACCGTGGCGTCAACCACGCAAACCACAGATAATTTTGGAGGGACTTACTTCAAGTTATTTAAATTACTTAAGTATTAATACAATAATAAAAAAAAGGAAAGATTAATATGTGACGTAAAAGAAAAATATAACAATTATTATAACAATATAGTCACAGTAAATAAATTTTTGATGAATTATTTTTACGAGACGTGTTCGACAATCAAGTCCACTCCGAAGCGCCCTCTATGTGAATGTAGAAGGAGTGTTGCGTCTCATAATTTGTCATAAAACATTGATCGGATTGAGCATGCCGGCAAGCTTGTTTTATTTATATATTTTAAAAGAATAATAAGTGCGACAAAGTCTGGAGCTTACGGTATAGAACAGTTAAATTGTACCGGATCCCTGTTCCATGCAACATCGTTCAAAGTGCACTTAACTCTAATCTCCGCTTCCAATAGCTACGGAGCTTGCCAACCTCCGGTAAGACATGGTGCTGCAAGAAGATAATATATACGTACGTATATTATGGCCATTCCACAACTGTATGATAGAGCGTCAGAAATTATGGTAAATTTTAGTAGGATAATGCAAAATATATATAATATATTAACTTCCATAATACTATGATCTACCCCTGAACACTAGTCTGAAGATTGCAATTACCAATGCTTGGCTGACACTCTCTCATTGTTGGCTAAAAATTAAAACGCACGTTAGCGCAAGAAAACCGTAAATCCAACCACAATTACTGCGATTGTAGCAATACGATGAAATCAAAACTTTCCCGCTAAAGGGGCCGATTGTTCGCATCAAAGATTAGAGTCTTTATCGCTAATATTTAAGATCGCATTAGATAGTTTCTTAATACAGGCCATTGTTATGTAGGACTACGTCACGCAGACGACAATATGCGGGCGCGTGATTACACATATCAATGAGAAAATGTGCTCCCCAGATTGGAGCCCGGACTATTTTTACAACAAAACTGCCGGTTGTTCGTCCGGTGATGTCGAATGATTGAGAACGCATCTCGTATGGAGGCACAGAGATAAAATCATGATGCAAAGTGTGTGGAGGGAGATGACCTTTTTTGCTATTGTAGTTTATACTCTTCTAATTTACTATGTATATATATTTCTATATAATAGAAATTGTATATTTTTATATTTGCTGCTTCCTTAAGTTTATCCTTATGTTTATGCTTATGTTTATTACTTTTTATTTGATATATTATATTACTAGACGATAGTTAATTTCTATTTGGCTGTGACGTCACCCGGGTCACAGCTGAAAATCAGCGCCCTGCACTGTTCGCACACGCGCACATTGTGGGGCATACGCTGAGCTGTACACCCATTCTGGGTGGTGTCACAGACAAACATTAGATACTTATAATACTGAATATCTAAGTTTAATTGTTTGTTTGTGATACTTAATCCCGGAATAAATTATTTTTCTTTCTTTCTTTCTTTCTATTGTTTTTACTAAAAGGTTACGAATGTTACGATACTTACCTAAAAAAAAGTTTGTAAATCCACTTTAAAATAAACTTAAAAAGTTTTTTAAATCTGATGGTAGGGGTTCTTGTCAAATGTCATATCAGAAAAGTAATTCATGTATGATCGAAATCAAACTATCCTATTGAGATAGGAATGAGAATGTATACTTTCAGTCTAGTCAATTAGTCTGATGATGAAATATTTTGGGTTATTGTGATAGTGGGAAGTGGCCCGTATGTGCCAGAGCTTTATTTCACTTTAGATAATTCACTAAACTCCCATTTTCCAAACACATTAATAAACTAGCGCTCGATAAGGTTATCAAATAAGG
Source organism: Melanargia galathea (assembly GCA_920104075.1). Classification (NCBI taxonomy): domain Eukaryota; kingdom Metazoa; phylum Arthropoda; class Insecta; order Lepidoptera; family Nymphalidae; genus Melanargia; species Melanargia galathea. The sequence continues at coordinate 28,635,294 of OV049856.1, read as the reverse complement.
GCCATTACTCTCAATTGTTTCCAACGAAATGTTATATTTAAATTCAATGTTTGTAAAAACGATTTTGTTACCTATACTAGGTACGTAAAGTTTGTATAAAAATATAATATATAGTATATAGCGATTACTACAGTAATTTATAGAATTTTTCTACTTCAAAGAAAATTACCCAATTTTGGTAGGTAACAAAGTTAATTTCAATCCCTTTATTAATCACTCGCCGATTAATAAATAATAATAAATTATTATCCGCGACTTTGCGCATTGGGCGTTTTTCCACTCACCGGCCCGGCACCGGCACGGCGCCGGCATGGCCCTAGACCGGCACCGGCGCCGGGGCTTCGTTTTTCCACTGAGCCGGTGTCGATGCCGGTATGCGTCTGCTCCTCCTACCCACCCCGCGCACTCTCACACGCACACGGCTACAATTCATATACAACACACATGCAGTTTTGCCGGCCGGCATGCAGTGGGAAGCTTGGTACCCCGGCGCCGGCGACGGCGCCGGCGGGAGTCAACGCCGGGCCGTCGCCGCGCCGGTAAGTGAAAAAACGAGCCATACATTTCACACATTTATGCTTCCCCGGCACCGGCACCGAAGCCGGCGCCGGCGCCGTGCCGGTGCCGGGCCGGTGAGTGGAAAAACGCCCATTCGTGTGGATTTAAGTTTTCAAAATCTAATGGGTAGGTTGTGTTGTAACCTACTATGATTTAAGGACGAAAGGTGGTACACATCCTTCTTCAAGATGCAAGCTATTTTCTAGTATTTTGTCGAAATCGGTACAGCGGTTTAAGCATGAAAAGGTTACAGCCATTAAAAGAGTAAATTTAGCATTTATAATATTGCCCTCTGTACTTACTGTCTAGTTTGGTTTGGTTGTGTAGTTTGGCAACAAGTAGGGTAGGAACACCGGTTACCGGACACGCACCTGTTATCGTCCACCGAGGGGATCACTCTTAAGAAATGCTTAAAAATAGAAACATTATAAGACTCACATAAAAATAATGCATCTCTATGCCAACTTGAATGTCTTATCAAGACACAGAGAAAGAAAAAAGTCTATTTCACTTAAGTTTCTTTGAAAACAAAGCGATCGAATTTTGAGTATGCAATTAAGGAATGAAAATGAGCCGTGTGGAGCAAAAAAATTAGTGGCATGCTTCAACTATCGCGGGAAGTTATTAATCATTTTACTATAAGATTTAGTTTGATTCTTCTTTGTAGCACTTACTTATGTTTCATAAAATACTGTGAACGTGTTTTTTTACTTTTGATTACATTAGAATACAAATAAAAGGGGTGGACGACAACTAGTTCACTATTTTCTTAAGAAAACCTGTTATCGTCCGGGCGGTCAAACACAGGTATAGCGTCTTAATTTTAGGTAGTCTTGTTATCAATCGAGGTGTGCACAAAATTGGAATTAAGTTTATTAATTCGAATCCTATACACATACACTAGTTAGTGACTAGTCTTCGTCCACTTTTTTCTCATTGTATATAAAACTATGGGTCTTCAAAATCACGCGTGGACGATATCTAAATTTGCACTGAATAAATATTCTAAGTTTCGACCACCAAGCTATTATTTGAAAATAAATAGATTTAGTAAAAATATAAATAATTAAACTTGTTTGACAAAAGAATTACCTTATATTTTATGTGTTTCTCCTTGGAACTTTGATATATTTATAAGTTAAGATAGTATTGTCGATCATTATAATTTGTGGACGAAATTTTAAATAGAGAATCTGAAGTGCACCGGTTATCCGTCCACCTATATTTTAAACTGTATGAAAAACATATATTTTTTAATATTATGTTATTATTTAGGCGAATTTTGATTATTACTCATATCTATAATTTATTTATTATTCATCTACAAGTTAGTCCTTGACTGCGATCTCATCTGATGTTAAGTGACGATGCAGTCTAAGATGGATGCGGGATAACCTGAAAGAGGTACAGCAGAATCCGTACCCTTAAACGCTAAATGACTTGGAAGTAAGGCATAATAGACTAGAGACAATTTTGAAATTATTAAATTGAATTTACCAAATTGGTCTGCCGAGAATCAAGTAGAGGACCTTCCACTAATAAGACTTACCCCTGCGCCATGCCAGGGAGGCTGCCAAATTATATGTACCTACTTTTATATAATGTAAGTGCGATGTGGTAAAAGACGATGCAAGATAGATAGGCGCAAAGTTGGTAAAGATATTATGTCATATTGTAGACTCTATAAACCGCGTTAACAAGGCAATAGTTTTTTTATCTGTTTTATTTTAAAACAAGCAGTTGACCGCTATTGCGTATGCGTAGAAAGACCACATCACTTTGTATAAAGTTCTTTATCACCCTGTGAAAGTTCTGTCAAAATAGGTTCAGCTGTTTTGAAAAGTAAGTACATATTACGAATAGACGAAAAATAGAAAACATTTTTTTTATAAACGGTTATGTGGCTTTTTAATAATGTATAAGTAAACATAAGTTCACTAATAAAAACCCATATATTTCGAAAAGACGGACAGGAAGTTAATTTTAATTGGTATAGATATTAAATACATATTAAAGTGGTGTTAATATTACATATTCAATTACTTACTCATTACATGCATACTTTTTCATAGTAAATTTCTCATAGAAATCAGTGGACGGATAACAGGTACAAGGGTGGACGATAACTAGATTTAGTGGACGATAACCGGTGAAATCGGCATTTTCAGCTTATTATTAGGATTAAAAAAAAACTAGTTATCTGACTAAAAAAATACTAACATGCAATGAAAATAGACTATACTAGAAGTATATTTTAACAAGTTTTTGTTTAATTTTTTTTATAGAACATATATTTTCACCCTCTCAAACTCAGTAACTCCACTAAATGGACGATAACCGGTAAGAAAACCCTAACTAATGCGAAATACCCATGGACCGACAGCGTGTTATGCTAAACTGATAAGGGATAAACCTTTCGCTGTCGGATTCGATGGGATATTTATTAACGTTACTTAGTTGTTTTTAGGTTCAACATAAAATTAAAGCACGTCACGTTCATCGTATCAAAAAACAGTAGACCTCGTTAGAAACCCTAACTTTCTAACATTGCAAGTTGATGCTCGCCAAATATAGAAAACCTACATTACCTAACCACCTACCTGCCTACTGGGAAAGTGATGTTTATACGTGAAAGAAAGTGTATGTATTACCTACTTTTCGATGTGGACACACTAGGTATCTTAATTTTAAAAAAAATTGAAGAAAAACGTTTTGTAATGGATTTTTACTAGTACGTAACTGCTTTTAATACCATTCCGTCACTGTCACCTAGACTCTTTGTTTCTAGATAAACGAACTGGCATCTGGAATGCAAATGGATTGCGAATTTGCAGTTTGCACTTCTATTGCAGTTGACATTTTAACAGCATCGCAACTGCGGACTGAATTGCGGACCGGCAGTAGGCCTGCAGTTCTTGAAAAACCAAAGTAGTAGTTCACTGCAGTGGAAGTGCAACTCTGTAGACGGCCTGCAGTTAAAATGCAGTCTGTCTATCTTAATAGATAGACTTCTATCTATCTATTATCTATTTATCCATCTCTCTTAGACGACGGCACTTTGTGGCTGACGGCTGGCATCACAATATCATAATAATTTATTATGTAGAAATTGTTGACATTGGGTTTCAATTCAGTTTCTTCACACGTGATAAATAAAGCGACCTATAATCCTACGCCAACTCTACACATTGCATCTAAATATAAGGCGCTGCGCAAACGTAGACAATTTTGGTTACCGACACCACATTGTCATAAGAAACAGTGGTTGCCGTGTCAAGTGTCGGCAACCGACGTTTGCGCAGTTGTCGATTGATTCCATATAGCTTGTATGAAAATAAAATATTCTATGGTGGCTTGTGTCCGACACACAACACAAAAGTGTCTACATTTGCGCAGCGCCTAACCTACTAATGATCAAAAACATGAAACCTAGGTCATATGACGTCATCCACTTAGAATAATCACGACGGACGCTAAAGTTGATAACACACAACGTCACATCTTATGACTGTCAAATAGGTGGATGGCATACTTGATGGGACCACACAGAGGCTTTTTAAGTCCACCGTCCCTAAGTAATATAACTATGTTAAGCTTTTGTGTGGTTCGATCCTTAATGATGTTAGTTTTGTGACTACAAAATTTCTTAGTTGTTGGTAAATCCTAGTTGCTTGCATAGATATAGGATTACATAGTAAGTAATTAAGAGAGTAATCAAGTTCTCACAGCTGTTGATGTGTATATCACTTGTTAGTGAAAAAGTTTAACCTAATGCCCACATGTGAAGCGCAGCATGTTTTTTCATAACAATTCAGTTGAAATTGGTATAAGAAAGTTCTCAGTGCCCCTAGAATAATGTCTATATAAACTTAAACATCAGGTACACTACTAATCTATGAATGCTACACCTGCAAATGTAATTAGAACATTTTTAAAGAACAACTGCAGAGTTACTTACGGGTTCTTCTTGATTGAAAAGGCATTCCAAACCAGTGATAGATTCACTTGATGATTTGAAAACCCTTATTTTTTATTTAAACATGATTTTTTCATTCATAATTTTTTCATTTATGAAATCAGTTTATTTAAATAAATAACTTTTGACATATTGTAATTAATGTATAGTCATTATGGAATAAAACAATCTATACTCTTAATTCTATACCATAGTAACTATAATTGCATAGTAGACAAGGCGAGAGGAAATGGGACAATTTGCATTCACCCTGCCACCGTGTCAGTGCCCTTTTGAGCTCACCTTGAGTCATCTTTAGAAAACAACGTGGATATTTGCAGAGTACTTAGTGTGCATGTGAATTAGATATGGTAATGAGGATTTGTGTAATATAATTATGTATTGTGTTCATTCCGTTGTTCATAAAACTTACTCTAAGTGTAAAAATAGGTGCTGTCCTTTTCAGTGTTTTTTGTACTCAAGGACAGCATGCACAGAATTATAAATACCAGGCAATAGAAATCTTCTTTATTAATAATAATGAGTGGTGTTGCTAGACTCAGCTAAGATAGTCCACCGTTTTCTCAATCTCTCACCCTGACCTCCTGCCGTCTGGTTTCCCCTGCGGGTGTGTAATCCCCCAGTTGTCTGGTCTCCCCTGCAGGAGTGTAATCCTCTGCCCAGTACAGTATGTATATTTATGTAATGTGTATATATATGTTTATGTATTTTTATATATTTATGTATGTTATATTATTTTCCATACTAACGTTTATCTCCTGACTGAATTTTGGCCACAGCTACCAATCAGAATGGAGAATAGACTACTAAGCAGGATATATTATAGTGCACACGTGTATGTGCTAACACAGCTGCTAGTCTCTATTCCATCACTGTCAGTCCAATGGGATAGCAGTTCCACAACCAGAAAGAAATGATGTGCACTTCTATCTAACATAATATTCTGAATTTTATGACAGCATTATTGCTTTTTGTGTTGAACTTACTTTGGTAGACCCGGCTGAGTTTGTTGTGGGCTCTTCTCAGACCAGGGCGCGTTTGGAACCCTCGTAGTTTTAGTTTTAAGTTTCCGTAAGTAATTATCACCATTGCCTGTTCCTAAATGTTCAAAAAGTGTACAGTGTACCAATTTTGAATAAAGTTTATTTGATTTGAAGTTTTAAGTACATAAATACAACCAAATTAATATCAGCAATGTTTGAATGAGATTATGCTATATTTTATCTAACTTAGAAAATGTTATTTTCATACATTATGTATTGTTCATAGAGTTGCATTTTTGCCACCATTTTCAAAAGATTTGTGATGAAGGTATTCATTGTCTGGTAATATGAAGATATCATAGCTTTCAAAGTTTGGATGTTTTTTTATACTTACAAATGAATTGTAAACATACAAACTCCACGTTCAAAAAACCAATTACATATTTTATCAATATCTTTAAAAGATTACATACAAGTTTTACTGCATTATCAATTTGTTGATAAGATCATTTGCATTTTACCCTATAACATAAAACATAGATAACATGCTGTAGATAATTATTTGATAAGTAAGCATAGTACATACTCTATGTTTATTACAATTTAGAACCAATTTTTGAAGTTGTAAATATTTGTAAATTCTGAGAAAGTATAAATAAAATAAAAATAGTTATTCAATTTAAAGGTGAAATATTCAATGCTGTTTTAGTTGAAGGAATACATTTAGTATTTAATAAGATTTTATTATCTTACTAATATTATAAATGTGAAAGTGTGGATGTTTGGATGTTTGGTTGTTTGGATGTTAAGATGTTTGGATGTTTAAATGTTTGGATGTTTGTTACTCAATCACGCCGCAACTACAGAACCAATTTGGCTGAAATTTTGAATGGAGATAGATTATGCCCTGACTTAAAACATAGGCTTTTTATCCCGGAAAAATGCAGAGTTCCCACGGGATTTTGACAAACCCGAAATCTATAGCTACAGCTATAGGTACATTACTATAGCGAACTTCCTTGATAGTAGGTATAAAGTTTGGAAAAGGGAGCGAGAACGGGAACCGGAAATCCACGATTCCCTCGGGATTTGTTTAAAACCGAAATTCACGCGGGCGAAGCCGCGGGCAGTTACTAGTTTTAACATAAAAATAGATTATAGTAGGAAATTATTAATTGTAGATTAAGTACCTACCTACAGTGAGTCATAAAAATCGGACGAATAGTTATTATTATGAAAATCGTAAACATAAATGCACGATGTACAAAACAGTGCAATCAAACAACACTCCTTTTTCAAAGTCGGTGGTAAATACGACGTGTGCTATCGCTCGACGGGATCATTTCCAACAATACTGGATGCGGCACCAATGAGTCCTAATGACGTCAGTAGTGGTTTATTACGATAAAACTATTACAAAATTTTACGTTGGCATGCAAAAAATATATCTTTTACTCACCCATCGCCCACGACGACACACTTAATCGCTTGCATTTTGGCTTAGTTTAATGTCCTAACTAAGACAACGGCGAGATTATTTAACACGAGAAAATGCTTCCAAACCAATCTTGTACAAAATCACTGCACTTATACCACCTCTAATTGCAATAAATACACTTCGGCATTCCAATCAACACTCGCGTAGACGAACGGCACAGTTTTTAGATAACAAAAATAATTTCATATCTCCCTTCTGGCGATTAGGAAACCGATTTACAAATCAGTTGAACACGGACGTTTCGCCGACAGCTTTTTCGCTCAGCAGACAGGCGACAGCAACTCATGTTTCATTTTATTTGGTAGCTCTCTAGAATCTATGGTCAACTGGGCAGAAAATGTTACCTGCACAAAAATGTTAATTTGCCTATAATCTACAGTTTCTGAAACAATAAAGCTGTATATTTTTGTGATTTTAACAACCTCTTGTGTTTACAATGATGACTATTTATTTTATAACATGTATCCGGGTGGTTATCGATTTTCGTTCGAAACACCTTGCAAAGGCTAAAATCGCTATGTTTTATCTAATAAGGAAAAAATGGTTTTGATTATCTTGTTAAGACACAAACGATGCAAGAAGGCATCCTATTACAAAAGGGCTGAATGCTCAGGGTAAAAAGAAAATTAGGAAAATCCTGTGAAAAAGTCATTAATCTCCGTGTGCAAATGCCCATCTATTGAATTACATATTTTTTTTACTCAATTCGTGTGCATCAAACGAATTAGTTAATTTGTTTTTCAAATTAAACAATGATATAAGATTAGACTGTTTACCCTTTGTAATTTATAAAGCCATTCTAACCCTGAAATAATCCAACTTTTAATTTTGTCAATCGCAAACGGTCATTACGTTCCCTGGTAATGGAATCGCTACTTCACGACGTGTTCAAACGTGTACAGCAACGATTTACCCTCCTGCGTATCCGGCGTCTCAGTTAGTACCGCTGCTGTTCTGTTATAGTATGGTGATCTTTCAATTAACACAAAAAAATTGCATTCGCGAGTAGTCAGAAGTATTTTGTCACGCGGTAGAGTTCATTACGTTCCATCGATTTTCAACGTGACTTAATTTTTTTAATTTTTTCTAGATTTACTACTAGGATTTATGTTTTGTTTCTATTCAGAGTTCTATTTCGGAGATTTTATGCATTCACGTATCTCGAGTATTTTAAATTTAAAATCAATTTGGTCATTTGTTTCCAGTTCATTTATATCCATTCCGTTCCAAAAAAACAAGTGGACATGAGTAAAACAAAGAAAAAACTTACAAAAGAAGAAAAGTTAGCTAAAGATAGAGCCAGAAAACGCCAAAATTAAGAGAAATTAAAAAAACAATTCAGGAATTATTAAAATTAAGAAAGAAAAATAGCGAAAAAATTACCTTTTAAGAAAAGAACAGAAAAAGATTCGCAGCATCATTGAAATGTCCGCTTGAGCACAACATGAACAGAAAAAAACTCTTTGAAATATAAAAAAAAAGAGGGGTCAGGGGGCAAAATAAAGTTAAAGAGATAAGTATTGGTCAACGATACCCCTGAAGTTCCTCAAAAAGAGAATTAAACTGGAAATATTTCACCTGAAATTACAGAAACCAATCAAATTATTGTTTAACCTATCTCCTCAGACAAGGCGACTACTTAACTCGGTTTAACAAAGATTGAGACGTAAAATTTCTGCAAGACCAGCCTCGTCAAATCTAAAATTTTTAATTCATTTTTTTAATTTATTTAAAATGATTATGCTTGTTTACTGTTAATCTAAACTCAAGGTTTAGATTTTATTTCAATTTTATTCGTTTTTTTCATATAATTGTTCATTATTTCATAAAATAATCAAAGATAGGCTACTAAAAAGCTTCTGAATTCATTTTTATCCGACGATAGGTCATTACATTCCAAGTGATTTTCATTTCTTTCCACTGGTTCATTACACTTCATTAATTTTCCGGAAAACTGCTAGAGTTACGAAGAGGCCTTGTACATGTAATTTTTTCTCATACTGTAATCTATAAGTGTATATACAAAAAATAATAATAAAAAGAAAAAAAAAAATTTTTTTCAAAACTGCGAAATTAAAACGAAAATCGATAATCACCCCCCACAATAAGTAGATGAACAAATATTTACCCTAAAAGCAATTACGCAGATTTGCGCCCTGAGCAGACAGAATGTCTATCATTCTGTCTGTTTATAGAAATTTTAGCTATAATATAAAAAAAATATAAATTAAAAAATTAGATGCGGCCACTTTCATCAATTTTATTTTACAACAATTATTTAAAAATAAAATCTACATATACACCCTACAAATATTTACCCTAAATTAAAGCAATTTTTTTGTAGGATGCAAACTTATGCCATAGACACGAACCATAGAGTTAATATTATCTTTTAAATAATTAGAGGTATTTATTGTATTAGATAAAATATAATTTTAAAGACTTGTAGACATTATTAAAAGATTAAGAAAGTTAAAACATTGGCACAAAAATATAAATAGTAGATAATTAAATTATATAAAAATCGGTAATTCCAAATATAAATTATACAAAAAATCGGTAAACTAATTCACATCACTAGGATGCACGTTTTTTGCGACATTACTCTTTTGTCTATGGCAGAAATGGCATGGCTAAAAATTGTGTTGCGCGGTATTGCGTGATCCGATAAATGATTTTTGTTTAATATGGCTAAAGGTGATAAAGAGTTGGAAAAACCAATTGTGAACAATGAATTACCAAATTCCGAGTGCCGCAGTACTGACAACGAAGACTCGGAGTCCACACAGGAGCAACCTTTGGATATCGGGGAGCATTATTTAGTGCGGCGTTCGGATGAGTCATGGCACCCGGCTGAGATAATACAGACGCGGTACAACGCCGCGGATTCGTGTTATGAATACTATGTGCACTATGTCGGCTACGATCGAAGACTCGACGAGTGGGTTTCGCGCCACCGGATCATGTCCGATCGGTTTGACGTGTGTGAAAACTCCAACAACAACATAAATTCCGATCACTTGCTCACCGACAAGTCCGGCCGCAAAATTACGCGCAACCAAAAACGTAAACATGACGAGATAAACCACGTGCAGAAGTCGTACGCGGAAATGGATCCTACGACCGCGGCTCTGGAGAAGGAACACGAGGCTATCACCAAAGTCAAATACATCGACAGGATTCAGATCGGTAAATACGAAATTGACACTTGGTACTTCAGCCCCTACCCGGACGAGTACGGCAAACAGTCGAAACTGTGGATCTGTGAATATTGCCTCAAGTACATGAGGATGGAAAAGACATACAGGTATCATCTGGGCGACTGTACAGCTCGACAGCCGCAAGGCAGTGAAATATATCGGAAAGGTACAATAGCTATTTTCGAGGCGGACGGTAAGGAGCACAAAATATACTGTCAGAACCTATGTTTACTGGCAAAGTTATTTCTAGACCACAAAACTCTGTATTTTGATATAGAGCAATTCCAATTTTATATTCTGTGCGAGGTTGACAAGCACGGAGCTCACCTCGTAGGCTACTTCTCTAAGGAAAAGGACTCGCCGGAAGGCAACAATGTCGCTTGTATACTGACCCTGCCTCCATACCAGAGACAAGGCTATGGTAAATTGCTCATTGCCTTTAGCTATGAGCTCTCTAGACTAGAACAGGTTGTTGGCAGCCCTGAAAAGCCGTTATCAGACTTAGGTAAACTAAGTTACAGGTCGTACTGGTCCTATGTTCTATTAGAGGTATTGAGTGCAAGTCGCGGTACTTTGAGTATCAAAGATTTGAGTCTGATGACTGGTATATCCCAGACAGACATAATTTCAACATTACAATCCATGAATATGGTAAAGTATTGGAAGGGGCAGCACGTTATTTGTGTCACACCAAAGATTGTGGCTGAACAACTCGCCAGCTCACATTTCAAGAAGCCTCGGTTATGTGTAGATCCATCTGCATTGAGATGGACCCCGCCAAATAAGCAAGGGAACTCGGCGAAGGCTAAAAAGTAGTATAGGCTTACAGGCAGGGCTTAGAGAATGGTTAAATGTCAGCCAAGTTATTTCTCTAGGCTCTTCAAGCCTGTTTTAAGTCAAATAAACAATTTTATTATCTGATAATCTAGTTGTGGTATTTTGATCACTGATCAGACATAAGAATTTAAGGAGTCTAATGCTGATTGCACATTATGTGAGCTGAACTACAGATGGATGATGATAAATTATCGAATTATCCAATTCATATTCAAAAATTATTTACAATATTTGAAGGGCTTCCTTTGAATTATTCAAATAGTCTATTAATGCAATCAAGTTTTTATTATTTGAGTGGCTTTCACATATTCTGCACTAAAACTTCATTAAAAAAATTCAGATGATGTCATAAGAGTACCTTTTCTTGTACTGACAATAATGTGTTCTAATGTGCAATCAGTTTTAAAAGCAATTTAGATTAAGTGTAGAGTAATTGATGGCATTTGTTGATGTTGAGAAGTAAATTTAGCCCCGTTGTAAGGATCCCAGTAGAGAAACATTTTATCAGTCGTTATTGAATAATAAATGAAGTAATTTGTAAATTAAAATTGTATTTAAACAGTAACTAATTAAGATTAAAAAAAGAAAAAACAAATAATAAACTCAAATCTTTTTAGAGTAATTTTTCTTTGCATGTTTTACAAAATTGCATTGTTACAAGGTATTGTAAGACAGTGGTGTGTACTACATAAAGGCAGAAAAGCACTGCTTACCCAGAGAGAGAGACAGAGTTTAGAGAAAGGTTTATGAGTTAAATTTTGGCATGTCCTGGCTTCGATCTCTGTATATGCCACTATTGTAAGATAAATGCTTTAATATTAAAATATTACCTATTATAACAATTCACCTCAAGGTCCCATGCTTGTATCTTTTTGTAATAAGTTTTTCAATGCTTGCATGTTTATACTCAACTCAACAAAAGATTATTAAGATTTATAATATTTTGTTGAGAACAATATTTTCTTTGATTATATGAGATACAGTTGCAGAGCTGGTGGTAAGATTTCTCAGACTTATATATTCACTAGGAATTTTTTCTAATTAGCTCATAATAAAAAAAAAAAATTAATAACAAAATTCATTTTGAAATTGAAAGTTCTTTTATATAAATTTTTATATGGATCAAACAATTGTTTATATATAACACAAGACAGAGAGAATTATATATATGGATTATTTTCATATTGGTCTTAAATTCATGGGAACTTACTACATCCATCTCTGTTCATATACATACACTATGTAAATACCATTTTCATTTGCATTTTTCTGATTTCAGTTTATTTATTTATATAAAAGAAAATTTCACTAGTGTACAAGTTTTTTTTAGATCTGTTTAAACATTGTATTCAGTTACTCACTGAGTTCCTTTACTGGCAAGTGATATTATTTATAAGTTTTAATTAGGAGTTTAATTTAAGGTATTTTTCATACGTTTTTGTAAAAAAATATTAAGTTCAGTTGAACATCAGGTGGTTACAGTTTCAGTATTCAGTTTAGACCACCAAAAAAGCCAAATTGGGTTGTTAGGAGTTGACTTCTTTTTACAAAAAGGCACTTAATCTACTTTGCTTGTTGGGTTGGTTTATGCAAATTTAACTTTAATAACAGTAACTTTAACTACCCGACATGGATCAGATCTTTGACTATTTAGGTCTTAATGGTGCTGCCATACCGTAGTTAACATTTGTTAGTTAACATTTTGTTACAAATGTTAGCAAGTCTTCAAATGTTTTCATGTTATGCAAACATTATTTAATATTATTAAACAAATTTCAACAAAGTTTAACAAGGAATTTAGGGTCCAAACTGATATAAAATGTTATGCAACAATGTTACAAATTGTTTTATCAGTGTGAGAGCATTGAAAACATGTAACAAATGATAACAAAATATAACAAATGTTAGTAAATGTTGTAGTGTTAGCTAATGTTAAATAATGATTTAAAACATTGTACCAGTGTAGCAGCACCAATAAGGCTTTAGCACACTGCAACTTCTTGCATCGCTACATGTGGTTGCTAGTGCTACTTGCTAGTCGCATTTGAAAGAAGTGTCCAGTGTCCTTGAACTGAGGCACAATCCACCCTACATTGCAAATAGTAGATAATAATATGTCTTGTGCATAAGTTATGTGCAGTTTTAGCTATAGGGTCAGTGGCACCAATAGGAAAGTTACGATGGTCCTAAACAATCCAACTTTAAAACTTTAGACCAAACTCTTTAACGTAGTACGATTATCAACTTGTGCAACCTTTTTTGCTTTTCTTGGTTGTCAAATTTTAACGGTAACTTGGCCGGTCAGAAATTAGTAACTGGAGTCATATTTTCGTAAAAACATTTCGCAATTTCGTCTTAAATATCTAGAAATAATAGTAGTTTTTTTTATCTTAGCTAGGCTGGCCAAGGGTATAAAAAAATAATGGCGTTGCTGGATTAGGTGCTTCGACTTGAAAACACGCCAAGAACGTCGTCATGTTGTAAGTTGTAAGAACAACATAATTTTTTTTTTTGTTTTTTGGTATTACGATGCATGTAGAAAATATTGAATACCAAGTGAATTAGGTATCTTTAATATTATATTTATTAATAAAGTGAATTAAAACCATTGCAAAAAAAAACCATAACATTGCCAATTTGTAGTGTATAATATAATTTAGAGCATTTGAACCATTTTCTAAAGTTTAACTGCAGCACCATTACATTAAGATTTATGTCTAATATTGTAAGTCATTAACTAATTATTATTATTAAATCTAAATGAGCTGTTATTTGGCTAAACTAATGAAACATTAACAGACTGGGAGTAAATTTTTTCAATCTGTATTATGGAGTTCTTTAAGTAATCATTAAAAGACTGAAAGAAGTGCTGCAGGTCTACTTAACACTTCTGCCGCAGCTGAATCATTTCACTCGCGGTAAGTTTGGTGCCACACTTTCGATCTGTCCCTATGGTTTACCTCCAAGCCTTTTATCGTACCATAATGTATACCGTATGGTGTGATTTAAGTAAACCCAACTAGCCAAATTACAAAAATGGTTACCTCCTAAATTATATTCTACACAGTATTTTGATAGTTTTAAAAAAGTGTTTTAATTTAAGGCGAATTCGTACTCTCAAAGGTAGTGAGAGGTATGCAATTCTTGGGACGGGACATTTGCATACTGCATTATGCATATGCAGTCTATCACGCGATACATGCCGCATATATGTATATATTTCTATACATTTATTTGCAAAGCATTGTGCAAGTGTCGCGTGCCTCAAAGTCTACATTACATGCATCCTTGAGTAAACCAAATCGTAGCCATCGGGTGTTTGTAGTGTGAGTGTGGTCATTGAAAATACTTCGATTCGACTGACCATGCGTTGCGTTTTAATAGTATGTTTTCGCCCTTACAATTTGCCACGCGCGTGTCAGATTGAGATTTGAGAAGCCAAAAGATCTTCCGTTGTCATTAGATTCTGTGAATCATCAGTTTTCACTGTTTATTTGTGATAATTATTATTCATTAGTTGTTTAAGAAAAAGTGTCGTTCGGAAATAAATCTGAAACAAGTTTTGTTGTTTAATTTTATATACATTACCTTTGAGGAATTATTATATTATACTATCCATAACAATCTATTTTTTGTCCCATTTCATCAAAATTTCTAGTCATTTCAACATTGTTCAGAAACAAATATCTAAAACTAGCGGTCCGCCCCGGCTTCGCCCGTGGTACATAATATATAGCCTATAACACTCAGGGATCACGTACATATCAAACGGTGAAAGAATTTTTGAAATCGGTCCATTAGTTCCTGAGATTAGCGCGTTCAAACAAATAAACTCTTCCGCTTTATTATATTAGAAAGAAACCACGAATTTTCCTTTTCCATAGGATTTTTATCCCGGGAAAAAGTTTCCCTAGGCTGGGGGACTTAAGGGCCTGTTTCACCACCTTGTGATAAGTATCGGATAGCTATCTACAACTTTTGTCTTTGTCACTTGACATAAAGTAAGAAAGTGACAAAAGTTACGTTTAGGCTATCAGACACTTATCAGAAGGTGGTAAAACAGGCCATAAGACTGCTATCTAGGGGAAAATGAGTGCCATCTACATAAACTCGTTTCTACTCTGAAACAACGCCATCTATCGGCATACTAGTTAAATGCTTGTTTTTAATTTAAAACAACAAACACCATCTAGCGGCATATTATAATAGCGACAAACTTTCGCTTTGAATTTAAATCAACGCCATCTATCTAGCGAAATATTTCTTTCTAATACGGACTACGGTTAGGTACGGGACGCGACTGAGTTAAGCTGGGTCTCCAACAAAGAAAAATTGCCAACTTTTGTGTTAGTGACATAAGTTTGTTTATGCACCGCTGTACTCCCGGATCGTTTGTTTCCAGAACACTCGAACCGCTCTAGCATCTAGACCAAAGGTAGTGGCATAATTATTAGTCTACACTCTACGTATGTAACTACATATTTTAGGGTAAGGATGCGGCCACTGCTACTGGCTACCTCCAAAAACATTATTTATAAAATGTATGGTTAATAAATAAAACAACGTTGACACATATCTATCATTTCAATTTATTTTCATTATTACTTACCGTCTCATTTACATGATAATATAAACAAGTACTATTTATTAAATATAATTATTAAACAATATTTCGGGTATTGTGCGTGTAAATTACACAATTTACAATTGGATTTATTATTTAGTATAAATTAAATTTATACCTAATTGAATTCATAATAATTTACTTACTATAGGTTGACCAGAATCTCATGAAAAATAGGGAAATCAAATTTTGTAGTAAGCAACACTAGGTTAACTCGGCTGCCCTAGTGATAAACAAAGTAATTACATTCAGAACAATTTTACAGGACAAGCAAAAACATTGAAAACTCTTATTTAAAGGCAACCTTTCTACAAAAAGAAAGCCGGCGCCGAAAGAAAGCCGCAAAGCCGTTATTCTAAATGTTATTCTATCTGATCCATAGATAAAATGAATAAGACGAGATATGGCAAGGGGGCGTGGTTCCTGAGAACTCTTCTGGCGTTAAATACACCTGAGAACCGTTTTTGTCTTGAGTCGAATGTCGTCCAACGATCGCTTCACCG
This sequence comes from Melanargia galathea, assembly GCA_920104075.1. Classification (NCBI taxonomy): domain Eukaryota; kingdom Metazoa; phylum Arthropoda; class Insecta; order Lepidoptera; family Nymphalidae; genus Melanargia; species Melanargia galathea. The sequence goes on along the minus strand of OV049856.1, from coordinate 28,619,115 downwards.
CTCTCGATTTTTAACAAAATGCCGTGTTGTTCAGTGGTTGTTTGCAAAAAATCAAGCAAAAAAGTGAATCATACAAAATATGGCATCTCATTTCACACTTAAGTACAAGCTATTGTTGTTATTTTCCATAAAAAACAAGAAAACATTATTTTGTATATTTACATTATGCTAAAAATGTGCTAAATTGAGAAGTTTATATCTCATTATGAACAAAATCCATTGCTTGCTTAGTAGAAATCAATCATCGAATCGGTCGGTCTTAGGACGCAATGGACTTGTACTATATAAATATATTCCTTCACTAGACGTTAGACTCACGGTATGGACGCCGATCGGGTGGTCGTGGTCGTAGAGATGTCATGATGTTAGCTAAGTACATTGTTATCGATATTTTAACGACCAAACGATGATTTTTGATACAGTTATTATTAATTAACCCCCGAAGCAAAAACGACGGGGTGTTATAAGTTTGACGTGTCTGTGTGTGTGTGTGTGTGTGTGTGTGTGTGTGCGTGTGTCTGTCTGTTCCCCTGTGGAGCTCAAACGGGTGGACCGATTTAAATGCGTTTTTTTTTGTTTGAAAGGTGAATTAGTCGAGAGTGTTGTTAGCTATGTTTGAAGAAAATCAGTCCAAGATGGCCGCCGCTACAAAATGGCGGATTACATATTTTTTTACAACCCCCTTAATATGGGTATCAAATGAAAGGGCTTGACTAGTAGAATAGCACTATGCAAATACAAGATTGCACCACCACCACAGAATTTTGGGTAAAAAGAAACCCAGCCCCTCATTTTTATTTCGAAATTAATTTATTTGAATCGTTATATCTCAAAAACGGTGGCTCTTAGGAAAAAAAGTATACAGACATTTTTTATAGATAATTATCTGATCTACAATTTTGTTTAAAATAATTTTATGATAAGACTTACCGTTTTGCTGAAAAATTTCCCGTGAAAACTTTGACACCGAGTAATTTTTTTCCAGGTGTCGGATCGATGAGGACTTTTCACATTTCATTTATAATAGTGTTTTGAACAATCCTACCAATTTTCAGCCAGGTGTGAATATTGTAATCTTGGAAGTCTAAATTGATCGTATTATATAAGTAGGCATTTTTTATATCGTATTATTTTTGATTCATAATAATAATAATATATCGCTTTTCTTAATATATAAGTCATTGTCAAAACCCAAATAGTAAAAAAATTAAGAGTCGATAACTTTACATTTTAGTCAATCACTAAAGTTTTAATGGCTTTTACTCAACATTTTTATTTACTCATCAGTGCATACATACCAGCACTTTTATTTAATTTTATAATTACCTTTTTTAATTTTCTTTTTGCGAATAAACAAAATAACGAGTATCTATCGATATCGATAGACAATTCAATGAGTAGCAATACAGCGCCATCTATGGTCAAGTAGCGGAATTAATTGGACAATCGAATCTAGTGTGACTATAGCTCATAAATACATTCTTCCGTTAAAGCAAAATAAATCTTATTTCTACAAAATCAGGGTTTGTTTCCAAATCTGTGAGTTCTGTGAAGTAGGCTAGTTTTGACTAAACTTAAAACGACAAATCAAACGATTTGTTTCTTTGTAGTGCAATATAGATTAACGGTATATTTGTGTGAGTTTGGCGACAGCGGTTCCTATAGTAGTTTTGGTGCATTTCACTTCCCCTGCCTTCTCTCTTCCGTGATCTGATCTATAGAAAATTCCAGTTTCTATGTTTGATCTATGTTTTCGTCAACCGTTTGAAAACTTTTGACACAGGCGCACAGCAAAACTGACAGATGACAGAGCGTTTAATTTGGTATTGCTTAAAGAAAGTAAAGGTGATCTCAAACATAGACAAGTTTTACCTGGGAATTGGGATCGTTTCACGAAACGAAAAATCAAGCAACTGCATTTTAAATACAAAAACAAAGTAATCAACATCCAATTACCTACTTTCTTTTTGTGTTGTTCTTGTTGTTTACTTGGTTTTTGCATTTATATTCCGGGTTAGTGTGTGCAGTTACTTTGTTTGGGCAATTCAAATTTCAGTAAACGGTTCAAGTTATTTGAAATATTAAACTGTGGTAAAAAAACTACATCGACATAAAACTTTTGTTAATGCAAAAAAGTCAATTTCACAACAAATGACAGTTACTTTGTTTATCGCTAGGGCAGCCGTAGTGTTGCTAACTTTGGAATTTCATTTCCGTATTTTTCATGAGATTCTGGTCGACCTATATCAATTACATTCATTGGAAAACAGATTATCATACTATGAACAATAAAATAAATCCATCGAGACTTATGATAAATTATTATCAAAAAAAAAGTATTATTTGTAAGTTCAAATTCATGTTTTACCCGAAGAGTATATACTTAATAATAATAATTATATTTAATAAAGATTGTTAAGTATTAGAAAGGCTTAGGTGTGTATGTTTTTTATAATACCACTGGTTTTAACGTTAGACTCATTTGTTATATTAGAAACATAATATAACAAATTTTCAAAAGTTAGAATTAGATAAACCTGTGGATAAACCATACTTAGTTACTTGAATTGTCGTCAAAACAAAACCATTAAATATTATCAAAATAATACCAATAGTTTTTTTTTAATTAATTTTATCGGCATCTTAGATAAAAATTGAAACTGATTCTCGTAGAACAAATGAGTTGAACATAATATAATTACAAATTGAAATGTACATCTGTGAATATTTAGAAAGAAATACTATGAGTAAAGTATTTCATCATTCAATAGTAAACTACAATTCCGAATCATCATTTTTGATGAAGATGAGAGATGATAGACCGATAAGGTTTTATTTAGGTTAGGTTCTCTGCTTCCTTTGATTTTACTAGTGTCTACTACCCCCAGAGGCGGCGGAAGGCGTGGGCGATGTGGGCCCAGACCCACGGCCTCGCGCTCCGGAGGGCCTCGCGACCCGGAGGTTACTTACATAGTATAGCTGTAGGTGCCTACTATGATTTTGTATGAAAAAAAAATTCAGAGGGCCTCGCAAAATATATCTTGCTGTACTGTAATTAAGCTGTACTTGTAGATAGCAAACATCAGGAGTACCTATTGTCGTCTTTTTAACAGGAAAAGAACGACAATAGGTACTCTACTAGTCCTTATCACTTTTTTGCAAAATTCGGTTGAAAATAACATTGAAAAAAAAATTTTAATGTTCATTATTTGTAATTTACTACTGAAAATGTCTTTTTTTCTGTCAACAAATTAAAACCTACCAATATAACTATGCACAACAACATGTAAGTATTGTATGTCATCAAACACCATACTTTAGCATATAATATTTAACACTTATTACAATTATTTTTTGTGTATTTTCTTTTTTGTTTTACTGATTAGTACAATTTCATTATTATCAGAACAGATCTAATTATGTGTTATAATATATATATTTATATATACATAATACATATATTATCTACATCTAAAGTATCTGTAATAATATCTACGTTTTAGTTTCAAGTGAATCATAACAGTGGACTTTGCATTCAATTGAATGCTAGACTAATTGAATACACTTAATTTTTCAACGATATCAATGCCTTTAATACAGTGTGTGCATTCTTAACCATGTTTCCAATTGTTTCAATACGTTTAAGTTTCTCCTATTTTTTTTAATCGAAATTAAGATCATTATAATTCAAAAATTAAATAATTTTGAAGAATAAGTACCTACATCGCAATGAATAAAATTTAGATTTTATTGCTGAAAAATTAAGCAATTCGATTAGATTAACATTAAACTGTAAAAAATTAAGCAACTCAATTAGATTAACATTAAACTGTAGCGAAGCCACTATCAAGATTTACCCGTCAAATAGTACATCAACACACAGCGTATTACAAACTATAACAGTAAGTAATTAGGTATATTTATTTGAAAGAGCGTAATTATAAAAATATGGTACAAGCTATTTTTTACTTATCTATTCGCGATTCGAATGTTAACAGTTATCATAAAATCAATTAAGCCAGATTGAAATTTTACACGATTGTAGAAAATACTTTAGAGCCTATTTTTTTAATTTAATTTTTTTATTTTCGCCATATAACACGATATCTTTGCATTAAAATATACTGTAATATTTTATAGTGTGTTTTCGAACTACGAATTTTATAGTTTGTACTTATTTAACTTCATGCTTTATACATTTCAAGTTTTCTTTTGAAATGTCATTTAATGCAAATTAATTATACGATATATATTTATATGTAATTAAATATATTTTGATACATTTTCTTAACAAATTACACTCTAGGAACAAGAAAAAAAAATAGTTCTAAGATCTTTAAAAAAATACTATTTTTCGATTAAAATAATATAATATTTAATAATACTGAATAGCTCACATGGTAATTGTTGAAAATTCCTACTGAATAAGATATTTGTCTATCCGTAAACGGGTGTTTGAATGTGCTATAAAATTATCATATTTTCTAGATAGCGCATCGTGTGGCATTAGTTCTAATAAGTATCAAAAAATTTATTGTTTAAAAAAAAATTATATTTACTCAGTATAGAAACAAAAGTCACCGCCAGGAAGCACAAATTCTAGCGAGCGCCGTTTCATAGACAATCGTGATTTTTACTTTATAAAATTGAAAAGTTATACGAGAAACGTTCTAATTCATGTTTTAAAACGTTTTTGGATATTGTAATTATTATTGCAATATAGAAAATTTTTAATCTTAAAAAAAAAAACCCCCGCACCTAATAGTTTTTGTAGTACGTAATTGAATACACACACTGTGCGTTTTAATGTAATATTCAAATATCTTATTTCGCATGAATAATTTTACAAAATAACATCATGAACATTACAACTACTCGGTAACACAGCAAAGCTTGTCATTAACAGCCGATATTTTATCTAACAATAAGTTTTAAATCCATTGCACATAATATTCTACTTTATTAAGTATGTACCTTACCTAATTTACATAACAAATGTTTAGCATAAGAATATTTTCGACTTATTAGCGTTAATGGTGAAACATAATAATATACATACATCGATATGCATCTTATTTTATAATCAAATTTAATATTTATCGAATGGTGTATTCGCAAACACTGTTAAAATACAGTTGCTCAGTATTCGCTTATTTGTGTAGGCAAGTCGATTTTGTATATTTTATTGAAATATAAACACTTACAAAATATTATTTCAAAATATTTATTCTATTGAGAGAATCCAAAAAAAAGTAATTATTTTTACTGGATTTTATAATCCATTAGCTATCCATATATATATATGGATATATATATATATATATATATATTTATGTTATATTATTTATATTTTAATGGTAGAAAAAAAATTTGTATTCGGATTTTTTTTTTCCTTACTTTAAGTTTAAAATAATCAAAACACTTGGTAGTTAAATTCAACTGACATGTAACTACTACACATACGGCCAAATAAATTGATCATACCACAAATATATTTAATTTAAATTATGAATAAGAGTTTTAAATATATTTCTTTACGATTTCAAACAGCATGCGTAGAGCATTAATGACACAATACATGGCACAAAGGTGGAATTTTTAACGAATTAAGAATGACAAGAAATCACTCGAAAATTAAAAATATTTAGTCGGCAAAGGTGGTGGCAGACTTTTTCCCCTTTAATAGTACAAACTTAGCAAAACTAAGTTTTAACACCACATATCAGATTCTGTATATTTTCAGCATGTCAAAATCTAATCATAATAATTAATAACTTTTTTTGATAAAACAGGACTTCCATTTATTTTCAGGAAAAAATCATTCACCACCTCCCGGACTATTATTGTAGGTACTTATAGGATATTTACATAATAATAATAATAATAATATAGAGATTATTATTTTACATTACTGGTGATATTGTCGTACATACCTAGAAGCAGGTACAGTGAAGCAATAAAACTCCTATTTAATATTAATTAAGGTATTCATCAAATTATTATTTATTAATAATTTAAAATAAATAATAAATATGCATTCGAAAAATGTAGGCAGTTTCACTATCTTAGATTTTCAAATTTTTTATTAGACTTTACAAAAAACTAGATTAAAAGAGTGATACAGGCACGGTTCAAGAGGCACGAGGGAAAGTAATTGATTACGCGTACACTCGCCCTACGGAAGTACTCTTGTGTGTGCGACTTCGATCACAATAACAAGATGCCTAACGAAGAAGGCGAGAGGCGGATGCCCAAAGAACCAATGCGGGAGGTGGCTTATGACGTGATATGACAGCGAACCAGTCGCGCCCGTCACGCTCTGCGAAACAGCCAATAAACGATTCCTACGCATTCAAGGTCATACCTCTAGATCCGTGCTGACAACTCTATCTCAGAGTCAGGGGTGTAACTGTACAGTTAAATAGTGCAACGTACACGCTCCGCTTTAACTGCATAAGTTAATCAAAATATTAAAGTCTAACTTTAAGTTGAAGTGGTGAAAATAGGACCTTAACATATCTAACAAAGTAAAATACAACCTATATAAAATATGGACTGCATTTCTAAAAGTAAACTAGAAAAATATACTTTGGTACTTACTTAAAAGTAACACGATTAAAACAATGGTCAGGTGAATAAGTTATAATTAATACACTTCTCCTTTTACATAATACCCGGTCAATTATACTATTGTTCCTTGCATAAGTTTTGCATTATTAAAGTTAATCTTTGCCAATAAAATGTAAAAGAAACTCGATAGTAGGCAGAAAATTCGGTGTTATTTTTCGATTGCAAATTACAATGTTAAGGGTCTGTTTCACCACCTTCTGATAACTGTCAGATAGCTTATTCATAACTTTTGTCTTTGTCACTTGACATAAAGTAAGAAAGTGGCAAAATTTACATTTAGGCTATCCAACACTTATCAGGTGGTAAAACTGCCCCTAAGACTACTCCAAAGTAATAAATGAATGTCAAATGAAAATAGCACAACAGACGAAGTATTATGTTTTACAAACAGACGTGTGACTAGACAATAATATCTACCTACCTACACGTGCAAGAAAACTAATCGACTCAAATTCTAAACGTATGTGCTAAGAATGAGTCGATTTGATTGCTCGCAAGTGTAATTAGTAATTTTCGTAATTATGTATTAAGCGGTGTGCAATAGAGAATTATACATACATACAATTAGTTCACGTCATCATTTTGTAAGAGAAAATATTCACACTGAGCAAATGCAGATTGTATTAGTTGTGTGGGTAGTTGTATATTGTACTAATTATAACTTACTTGTTGGTACGTAAAACAATAATGGAAGGCGATCACGCGAGTCAAACGCTAGCCAGATTAGTATGTCGGCGCGGTGTAGTCGATGTTTCCTGTAATGAAAACAGATCATTTTTTACAACACCTGATATTATATTGTACAGTACTTAAATGTATTTAGATTAGATTATAAGTACATAAACGTATGATGTTCTTTCATCATATTACATATACCACCTGATATTATTATAGCTGAGTTTGAATTTGTGAAAAATATAGGTATCTAATCTGCAGTTACGAATGCGTACCAAATGAGAAGAATTAGAACCTCCTCTTTTTTTGAAGTCGGTTAAAAACGTAAAGTGTACATAATAAAGGTTTAATAATAGTAGTTTATGAAACGGTTGCATAATAGAGGTTATTAAAACATGAGTGTGGGTTTAAAAACGAGACGCAGGTGAGTTTTTTAATAGTATCACACGAGTGTTTTAATACCTAATTATGTAGAGTTTCATACACTACTTTATCTAAACTCATATCTTAAAATCCAAACCATAAAATCTTGGTAATATTTGTCGTGAGTTTTCCTTGATTTTGCTGGCAAAAGATTGTTGGTCGGTGGTCAGGTGGAGTTAAATTCTCTTCAGTATCACTGCTAGACATTTTTCCGCACAATAAAAACCATGTCTTGTAAAGTTTTGAGTAACAAAAACAACAAATAAAAAATTTAAATAATATAACTAGCGTATGGCGCCAAAATTCAGTTGTTACCATAGAGAAATTAATAGTAGTAGAGGAGCCCTAATGTCCTATAGAAATTAGTGGATCGGAAAATAGCTCAAGCTTATCAAAATTTTCATAAGTGTGTACGAGACAACATTACATTTTTGACATAATAATAAAACAGTTAGCGGCAGACTTAAGACAAAAGATGGCCTCCCTAAAATGTATACATGAACACTCAACACGCACAACTTGAGACATCACAATGAAAACGCGCCATTTTATGTCTTCGGATTGTGCGTGTATGATACCTAATCTAAGCGTGTGTGAGTGTATTTTTGACACGTTTTTAAAGTAGGTATGGCTTCTCCACTACTATTAATTTCTCAATGGTTGTTACGACGTAAACGATCAAGGAGGTCGCGCGAATTTCCCGCCATGGCTCAAAAATCTAGAACCCAGAGCCTGTACTATAATGGAGAAAAAATTATTTTATAACATTACTTTGCAATAATTTCCTAACAAAGTAGTGTTATAATGAACTTTTTAAATTTTTTTTTAATATTATAGATGTATGTGAATAAAGTAGTCCAATATATGACACATAAAGGTATTTAGAGTCGCGGCTCACCCGCGGCATTGTTTTCTCCAAGCTACGCGATATTGGCAAAGTGAATTGTGCTGTGTTGGCACAACTAAAAGCCATACAATAAACAAACAACACCCGTTACATACTAGATGTCGCTGCACGATTTTCAGTCGCATTAACGTAATAGGCATGCACTATAGGTATACAATAACAAAAATGGTCCTACGAGCCGGATATCCTAGAATCAAAGGACGCTTAGTCGACCGAAGCTGTAACAGGTATAAGTAGGCCCAAATAAGTCGACCGGTGACCTTCAATGTGCAGAAGTCGAAAATGAGGTATCTCGGGGGTGTGAGGGGGTCACGGGGAGGGCGTGGGGATCGTTCGTAAGCACTGATTAGCTCTCGCGGATCCCTCGTAAGCGCTGATCAGCTCTCCAATCGTATTGTGTCCCGCTCACTCGTACGACGCTGCGCGCACTTGTAGGTCACCGGTCGACTTACGTGACGGGGGTTATAGTAAAAGTGTGTCAAAGTACACTCACCGCCGCTGTGTGGCTGCGAGAAGGGCGGGTCGCTGTAGGCGGGCTGCGGGTCGGGCGCGCCGGGGTAGGCCGGGAAGGCGCCGGGGCTCCCCACGCCGCCCTCTACCTCGTAAGCCGGGGCGAAGGCCGCCTCAGCGCCGATGCGGAACCGTTGGAATGCGAAGAAAGCGCATGCCACCTGCGACAAAATACATGAACTTTCTGGTGGATCTGTAGTTCTTATTGGTAAACTACCCTCAAAATGTTGATGAAATTATCGCTTCCAGTTCCTAGTGTAAGAAATGGTTTTAAGTGAATTGAGTTCGGTACACATCTTAGTTACTTAATAATTAATTATTGCAAAATTATAATACTGTGAACTAATATGTTGTAGAAGGTAAGGTGTTTACTTACTTTTTGCTGTGTGGTAAGACTTTTTACGACTGGTTACGCGGAATTTGCATGCTACTGTCTCAAAATTTAAGGAATACTCGAATAATTATTATTAGTAATACGACAAAAATAAAAGCCCAATGTGAACGAAGTCTTGGGAAAAAGCGTTTGTCAAAATCAAAGTTATTAGTCAAAATGATAATAATCATTTTGACTTGTATTCCTAGGTCTATGCATAGAATGCCACTGGGTTTATTAGTCCATTAAGACTAACGAGAGGATACTTACCCAAGCGAATATAGAAAAGAAGCAGAACGCGATAGCGCCTTGCATGTTGTTGGCCGTGCCCACCGGTGGGGTCTCGGTCTTGCCCCACGCGTTGGACAGGTAGCAGAACCCAACGAAGTACAGGAACGCCCAGAACGCTGAAAATAATTATAAAGATTAGTTACATTGGGTGTGTACCAATTCACAATCAACAATTCCTGAATTACCTACTGTAATTACTCTTATTAATCCACGTCTTAAGATTCGGAGTAACCTGCAGTATCAGGACTGAGAAGCTGGGACCCGGAGTTATGTAGTCTACGCTTGATATCTAAAATACGAATACACAACATTCTGTAAGTCGGCTAAAAGTAGTGGCCATGTTGCGGTAGATCCGCCATTTGCATGACATCAATTAAAACGTGTACATGAGCACTCACACACAATATATCCCGATTCGATACGTCGTAATGAATATGCGCCATATATGTGTTGTGGATTCCGCTTTACACTCACACAAGTTTTTTTCGAAACTTTTTAATGTAGTAGAACTATGCCATGTCCCTGTCCATGTCTCTACCTACTATGTCTTTGAGGAAATTGCAAATAAAAGTTCGCAAATTACGAAACTGCAAAAAATAAAGGCTCATTTCCACTTACAGACTACGTTACAGTAGCTATGTACGAGAACATTGTTACCACATAAGCGGGAACACATTTAGGTACTTAAATACCTAATGGACAAGTTTCCAATATATTTTTTTTTAATTTATTACGTATAAAAAAAGTAAAATAAAACAAAAATCTGAAAGAATTATTAAATTATCTCAAAAACTGAAAACGTTTAAAGAAAAACTTTAAAGTTGCTAATTTCGTTTCAAGCGGCGCTCCAGCGTTTAACGTCATCCAACCCGCTCCGAGGTATTTTTTTCATGTGAATTTACTTGTTTACCAATTTATTTTCAAAAAATTTTAATCTTTTTTTCAAAAAAAATCTATTGGACCATTTTGCAATCATCCTTAGCTGTCGATTAAAAAAAGAATCACGCAAATCGGTTCAGTAATCTCGGAGAAATTGGTAAAACAAGTAAATTTACATGGAAAAAATACTTCCGAATGCACGCTATGACGTCATACTCGAGTGAGAAATTTTGCGTTAAAATACATGAACTTAAATAAAATTAATTTCTCCTTCATTTATTGTATTGATGGATTTCAATTTTTTTTTCACTGATTTACTAGTTTTAATCTATATTTTAATAACATTGTGTTCAAAATGATTTTTCAACTTCAGGAAACTTTCTCATTGTCACACAAACGGTCTCAAGTCGCAACCCACATCTTGCCGTCTTCTTGTGGGGTGGATAGAAAGCCGCATCTCGGTCAAGGTCACTGCTTCGTATTGGTTTTTTAACCGACTTCAAAATGAAGGAAGTTCTCAATGCGACCGTCACACTCGTATCGACATGTTCGCCATTTTCTCGCTTCTGGCTTGTAATATGAGTTCGTTGGTTTTAACAAAGTTGTCATATTATTTGTCCCGCAAAATGGTCTCTGACCTAAATTAAAGCTGGATCTTTTACTGTTAATCAATTACTGATATCAAGATTAGATACAAGTTAAAGTCAGTTTAATTAACAGCTTAGTTAATTAACGTTCAGGTAAATCTGTCATTAAGCTGTGATAGCCTAGTGGTTAGGACGACCGACTTCTAATCGGAGGTCGTGGGTTCGATCCCGGGCACGCACCTCTAACTTTTCGGAGTTATGTGCGTTTTAAGTATGTAAATATCACTTGGTTTAACGGTGAAGGAAAACATCGTGAGGAAACCTGCATGCCTGAGAGTTCTCCATAACGTTCTCAAAGGTGTGTGAAGTCTGCCAATCCGCTTGGCCAGCGTGGTAGACTATGGCCAAAACCCTTCTCACTCTGAGAGGAGACCCGTGCTCTGTAGTGAGCCGGTAATGGGTTGATCATGATGATGATGAAATCTGTCATTTAGTACGGACTTGCAAACGGGTGACCAAACGGTTTAGCTTAAGAAAACTCAGATGAAATACCAGGGAAGTAATATTAACTCCAAGGAAGTAAACGTATTACTTGTATTGTACGCAGTACGCCTAAACATTTTCTTTTACGAGCCTGCTCGATGTAGGCAGGTAGGCAACGTGAAAGGTCAATTGGACGACGTTTTATCGTTATCAAGAAAAATCTAACAATGAAATTCCATTTTCAGTGTAACAGACGGCACTACATACATAATGATTACACTAATATTATAAAGGCGTTTTATTTTATTATTTTACTAGCATCTGCCCGCGGCTTCGCCCGCGTGAATTTCGGTTTTAAACTAATCCCGAGGGAATCTTACAATTTCCGGTTGCCGTTCACGCTCCCTTTTCCAACTTTTGTACCTACTATAAAGGAAGTTCGCTATAGTAATCTACCTACAGCTGTAGCTATAGATTTCGGGTTTTTCAAAATCCCGTGGGTACTGTGCATTTTTCCAGGATAAAAAGTAGCCTATGTGTTGCCAAATGCCAATGCATGCAACACAGCAAACTATTGCAATAATGTGTTATGTGAGCGTGATTTACCTAAGATTCATAAAAAGTGGAAAATATATGGAAATAAAATGGATTACATACAATTTTCCTGTCTTAGACGTAGGTTGAGGAAAATGGAACATGATTGTTACATAATGTATAATATTATTTCTGAGGAAAGGATCAGGTATAACCCGAATTTTTTCTGGTCTTACGTAAAATCAAAGTATGGTAACAGTGATATACCTGAAAAAATGATCTATGAAGGTATAACTTTAACGCAAGGTAAGGATATTTGCGCAGCATTTAACGAGTATTTTCACTCTGTTTTCATTTCACATGATAATAATAATTATAACACTGCAAGTAAGTCTCCTGTTCATTGTAACTATTCCTCTACTGTTGACATTAATTCTATTAACCTCAATGATGAAATTATATTAAAGGAACTTAAATCCGTTAACATTCACAAAGGTGCTGGCCATGATAATATTCATCCCGTCTTAATCTCTAGATGCGCTGATGAACTACTTAACCCTGTGGCTAATATTTTTCGGTCATCTATTGAGTCGGGTATATTTCCCCGTATCTGGAAACAAGCACTCATTACTCCCATTTCTAAAAATGCACAAAAAAACCTAATTAATCAATATAGACCTATCTCTAAACTATGTATTCTAGGAAAGCTCCTGGAAAAAATAATCACATGTCAATTATCCTTAGCCATCCGAAATCATGTTAATGAAAATCAGCACGGTTTCATGAAGTCACGCAGTGTTGAGAGTAATTTAGTTATATTTACAGATTTTTTGAGTCACTCTATGGATATAAATGCCCAAGTAGATGCCATATATACCGACTTTTCTAAAGCATTCGATAAAATTAACCACGATTTACTCTTAGAGAAACTCTGGAAACTCGGTGTACATGGAAATTTGCTCAGATGGATAGAATCCTATATTAAAAATCGTAGTCAAGCTGTTTGCCTAAAAGGTTTTCGTTCAACCTTCTTATCTATACCTTCCGGTGTCCCGCAAGGCTCCCATTTGGGTCCAGTACTGTTCTCCTTATACATAAATGACGTAGGGGACTCTCTAGTTCATAGTAATTATCTTTTATACGCTGATGACACAAAACTGTACAGAGTCATTACTTCTTTTGATGATTGCCTGAAGTTACAAGCGGATCTTGATAATTTATCCAATTATTGTGCTCGGAATCAACTTTTTCTGAATTTTGAAAAATGTAGTGTTATAACTTTTACTAGAAATAAAAATCCCTTAAAATTTAACTATAATCTTTGCAACAATACCCTTAAACGTGTAAACCAAGTCCGTGACCTGGGTGTGATTCTTGATGATCAATTAACTTTCAACTTGCACATAGATAAAATTACACAACGTGCTTTTAGAAATTTAGGTTTTATCAACCGTATTACTAAACCATTCAGTAAAACTATAACACTAAAAATTTTATATTTTGCCTTTGTTCGTTCAATATTAGACTTCGGTTGTGTTATTTGGAGCCCTTTTTATAAACATCATATTGAAAGAATCGAAAAAGTCCAACGTAAATTTATTAGAATATTAAACTTCCGTTGTAGTCGCTACAATGATTCTTATGACATTTCCTTAAAACACCATCGCATTTTAAGCCTTTATAACCGCCGAAAACAGTTTGACATTACATTCTTGCATAAAATCATAAATGGTCAAATTGATTGTCCCGTGCTGTTATCTAAACTTAACTTTTCTTGCCGAGTAAGACTTCCCATTCGCCCCAATCGTAAATTAAATTTATTTTTGCCGCCCTTATTACATAAAAAATATACCCGCAACTGTTACATTTCTCGTTCTACTACACTATACAATGACGAATTTTCTGACGTAGATATTATCTTTAGCTCCTTAAAGGGAATTAAAGTTGCTTGTTTTCAAAAATACCTCTGATGTAAGGTACATTAGAGGTATTTTTGAAAACAACCGACCATCTTATGTTTTTGTTTGTATTTATTTTTCTTCTTTCTTGCTTATTATCTTTATTTTATGTTAACCTATAATGTAAATGTGTATAAATATTCCTAACTTTCTTTTTTTTTTTTTGGATTTCTGTTCCGCTCAATTGCTCCTATTATAATTATATCTAACTATGTACTTTTTCGGCAATGTTTGTCTATCATTTATTAGATATGTAATACTCATGTAATCCTTTTTCTGTAATGACTGTTTTTGCCAAAACAAATAAAAATAAAAAATAAAAAATAAAAAAAAATAAACAGTCAGCACCCTCTATGGCGTTTTTGGAAGTCTATTTTAGTCCCACAGGAATACTTTTCCAGGATAAAAAGCCAAATCGGTTCAGTAGCTGCGGCGGAGAAGAGGAACAAACATATACACACACACACACACACAAACTTTCACCTTTATAATATATAGTGTGATTATAATTTACGTTTATCTCGTTTATCTCTATTGTCTTCGACGAGAAAATGAGTACACATAATTTCCTCTTGGGTCGCATGCTAGAGCAATAGAAGAAAATCGACAAGGACGATGCTTAGTTTTAAACTGCCATGAAAAGGGCGGGGTTAGGGCGCTTGAAGCACACGAGTAGTAAATCTACAGAGAGGAAGCTTCCACAAGCGGCCCGCTGTAGGTATACCCACACAAACACACTCACTAACGGTTCACGGACGCCCGCTCGTTCCACTAACCGGTACAGCTGTTGGTGACAAACGTGCGCATTTGTGTGAGTGTACCTACAGCGGGCCGCTTGTAGAAGCTTCCCCTCTGTAGGTACTCTGTGCTTGAAGCACCCCGCATCTTAGGGTGAGATCCCCGCATCTTAGAAGATATCGAGCGTTCTCTGACTTTACTCCGACTTTACTTTCGACGACCTCCCTGGCGCAGTGGGGAGCGCAGTGGTCTTATAAGTGGGAGGTCCCGGTTTCGATTCCTGGCAGGGGCAATTTGTGATTTTATAATTTCTAAATTGTCTTTGGTCTGGTCTGGTGGGAGGCTTCGGCCGTGGCTGGTTACCAGTTACCACCCTACCGGCAAAGCCGTGCCGCCAAGCGATTTAGCGTTCCGGTACGATGCCGTGTAGAAACCGATCAGGGGTAGGTATACATACCTACCTCTTCCAAGTTAGCCCGCTACCATCTAATTCTAAGACATCATCGTCACTTGTGTTACAGTCAAGGGCTAACTTGTAGTTGAATAAAAAGAAATATTCAAACTCAAGAGAATTGAAATGAGACGAAATGTGATAGATATACCTATTTATGCCCCGTTTTAACCCTGGAGTATAGAGTATAGAGTTAGTACGCTCTATAGATTTCAGCCTTTAGTCTACGGCTGAAGGCTTTTCTCTAATTTAATTTGTGAACAGTGCAAAGAGTTGAAATCTAAGTATAGGTACCTCCGCAATTATGTTACGTACTAGCTGATGCCCGCGACTTCGTCCGCGTGGATTCATTTATATCTCACTAGCTTTTGCCCGCGGCTTCGCCCGCGTGAATTTTGATTTTTCACAAATCCTGAGGGAATCTTGGATATCTGTTTTCCGTTTCCGCTCCCTTTTCCAACCTTTATACCTACTTTCAAGGAAGTTTGCTATAGTAATCTACCTATAGCTGTAGATATAGATTTTTTGGGTTTTCAAAATCCCGCGGGAACTTTGGATTTTCCAGGATAAAAAGTAGCCTATGTTTTAAGTCAGGGCATAATCTATCTCCATTCAAAATTTCAGCCAAATCGGTTCAGTAGTTGCGACGTTATAGAGTAACAAACATCCAAACATCCAAACATCCACACTTTCACATTTATAATATTAAGTAGAATAAAAATTTTCAACCCCTAATATTTAATCCCCTTAGGGGTTGAATTTTCAAAAACCCTTTCTTAGCGAATGTCTACGTCATAATCGCTATCTACATGGCAAATTTTAGCGCGATCCGTCCATCTCGTTTTTAGCTGTGCGTTGATAGATCATTCAGTCAGTCAGTCATCTTCTCCTTATAAATATTTAGATTTGTCTCTAAATTACACAACGTATTCGAAAAATTCGCATTGAAGTTTAAACAAAGTCGCCTAGTCAAATAAAATTAATAAAACAAATACCTATTTGGTACCTACTTAGTTATTACTCAATGATAATATTATTTATACTATTTTCATTCGAAATTTGAATTTAATAGTCCTTCACATTACGTCTTTTCTATAGGTAGGTAGATACCGTACTTACACAAAAGATCTTTGAAATTAATTAACAAGATTATCCCCTCTATTGTGAAATCAAGATGGTGACGTCATCTTTGTATTATCTCTGCTTACTGATGTACTAGACTGAGAATGAGAAGTCTCGCCGGCGTTCCCAGCGCGGCGTTCCCGAGCGCGCACCATACAAACGAAGTTCTACTTTTACATATCCTAGAAACTAAAATCTGTGTGTGTGTAATATGGTTTGTCCAGATATTCGCAAAATTACAAAGTTATGCATGCTCAAAGATGTACTATGAATCAAGTCTGACTTGGTTAACTTTTGACCACCTACCTTAACCTTAACCGTGGAGGTATGAATACCAATATTTTTCTTGCAATCCATTTTGGTTATTTTTTTAAATTCCTATAAATAGGTCGGTCAAAACCAGTCGTGGTTTCTCATCAATTATAATTTATAGCAAGTGAGTTGCAACTGTTTTATTATTGCGACATAATACCTACCTACTACCTACGTTAGTTTATAAAACATAAAATGAAGAAAATTATTAAAGCTATTTCCATAAAGGCAAAATTAGTCCAGATAAAGATTTTGATTATGAATGCAACCAGGACGAAACAATATCCGCGACACCCATAAAATCAACAGTTGATGAACGCAGCGATAACAGCTGATGTCAAACAATGTGACCTGAACTTAATCAGTTTCATTGCACTGAATCACTGACCGACTGATTTTCACGGCGCCGGGAAATAAGGCTGGACGCACATTGGTTGCTATCGCTTAAACATCTATATTCTAGACTCTTTTGATACCAAATCGTCTAAAGAAGCCCAAACTCCTGTAAGTACTGCAGCTATAAAATCATCGCGTTGCCTGTCGTTTTTCTCAGACAAAAAGAAAGTACAATGTCACGCTATCACACGCGAGCGAAGTGAGCGCGAAATTTTTAGAATAATATAATGATTCCTGCGAGGCACTCTTTCAACTTTCAACCTCCGCGCCGATACGAGTCACTTTATTAACCCCCGACGCAAAAACGACGGGGTGTTATAAGTTTGACGTGTCTGTCTCTGTGTGTGTGTGTGTCTGTCTGTTCCCCTGTGGCGCTCAAACGGGTGGACCGATTTGAATGCGGTTTTTTTTGTTTGAAAGGTGATTTAGTCGAGAGTATTGTTAGCTATGTTTGATGAAAATCGGTCCAAGATGGCCGCCGCTACAAAATGGCGGATTACATATTTTTTCACAACTCCCTTAATATGGGTATCAAATGAAAGGGCTTGACTAGTAGAATAGCACTATTACAAATCCAAGATAGCCGCCGCCACAAAATGGCCCAATGTCGGGCCATTTTGTGGCGGCGGGGTTTCACTTTCTTTCTTAGAAGCAAGAAGAATATCCCGTGTAGTTATTCTGCGGTACATATTCGTAGGCGATAAGTTCATGTTGAATAGAATAAGCTACACAAATGGACCTCGTTATTTGGCCTTTGGCACAAGAAATTAAAGCTACAAACTTTATCTTTGTATTTTATAGGAAGTGTGATGCCGTAAACGAGCGATGTTTGTTATTTGTAGTATAATAAACGATAGCGCTATATTATTTCAATCGTAAAAATTCACGACAGGAATGGAATAAGAATGAAAGCGTGTAGGCGGCATACAGAAAATTTTGTTGCGTGAGAACGTTACAAAATGGATATTAATAGATAGGATTTTCTGCTTATAATTATCGAAATATAAGTAGGTTTATACATATATAGGTCTTTATTGTTCACATACCAGAAAATATTATTATAATTATCAAAAAGATAAAGTAAGAAATGGATCACAGCAGTTTATTTATGTAGGATTGTAAATAAAATTAAGAAAATTAATTTAAAAATATTTTCGAAAATCGCCTTCAAGCGCCACTACTAAATATAAAAATAATATACGTAATTTGAAGTTGGATGACCTGCCTCGGTTTCGTCGTTTCTTTTCATGCCTTCAGTGCATTTTGCCCTCCCTACCTCCATAGTAATTAAGGGCCCAGTGTTTAATTAAGACTTCACTATCAGTCTATCACTACAACATAATATCATAAAACACCCATAAAACCCTGCCGCTTCTGTCTGTTCGCGATAAACTCAAAACTATTGAACTGATTTCCATGCGGTTTTCACCAATAGACGGAGTGCTTCATGAAGGAAGGTTTACGTATATAATTTCTTAAGGAATTGAGTAAATTGGTTGTATTATGATATTATAATAATACAACCAATCTGAGATCTTTCAACGAAAAGATCCTTGCCTGCTGCCTTATCTCTTTAAATTTAACAAAACAATGGTAGGATCAGCATCATAATCAACCCATTACCGGCCAGTGGATCGGTATGGATTGATGATGGTGACAGACATGCTGGTTTCCTCACGATGTTTTCCTTCACTGTTAAAGCATAGCTGGATAGTAGCGGATAATTACCACCCGTGCGAAGCTGGGGCGGGTCACTAATAGAAGCTATAATCAGTGAGAACTCACCCGAGAAGCCCATGTCAGCCAGCACGTAATGCTTCCTCGTCTTGACGGACGACATCTGGTCGAACACGTACTCGCCGACCAGGAATATGATGGACGCGACGAACGCGATCACGGAGATGCCGACGCCGTAGTTGCAGGCGTTGGTGTCGTCGTTGTACACGCAGTACTCCAGGCCGTCAGTCTTGCTGACGTACCAGCCCTTGGCCGATATGCAGCCCATTACGATCACGCTGAACAACTGGATACGGACAAGACATGGGTATTGTAAACAAAACTAGTAAGTATAGTTGTACTATAATAATAATAATAACTACATCTGTACATGCAGTACTCCAGGCCGTCAGTCTTGCTGACGTACCAGCCCTTGGCCGATATGCAGCCCATTACGATCACGCTGAACAACTGGATACGGACAAGACATGGGTATTGTAAACAAAACTAGTAAGTATAGTTGTACTATAATAATAATGATAAATACATCTGTACATGCAGTACTCCAGGCCGTCAGTCTTGCTGACGTACCAGCCCTTGGCCGATATGCAGCCCATTACGATCACGCTGAACAACTGGATACGGACAACAGACGTGGGTATTGTAAACAACACTAGTAAGTATAGTTGTACTATAATAATAATGATAAATACATCTGTACATGCAGTACTCCAGGCCGTCAGTCTTGCTGACGTACCAGCCCTTGGCCGATATGCAGCCCACTACGATCACGCTGAACAACTGGAGGACAATAGACGAGGGTATTGCGAACAAGACTCGTAAGTACCTAATTAGTAACTATACTGTAACAATAATAACTAATAATATTCTAACTATGTAAATAATGGTGACATAAAGAACTTCTTCCACTTTCCCCTTCAACAAAATGTTGAGCTGATCCTAGGAGTAGGTACAAAAAGAGTGCAAGCACTGTTCTCTAAGCAGTGTTCTCTAAGCACAAAATTTCATTAAATTTGATTAAAATAAGAATCAATCTCCATTTGTATGGGGCGCTCAAACTCAAGGGTTACTTCACAAAAGCTAGCTAAAAATTAAATCATTAAAAAAACACTGGACTGCTATGCATTTCAAATGTGAAGACCCTCAGTAAGGTACTTTGGAGTGTTGTATTTATCAAACTATCACTGTATATTAGTACAATATAAGTATAGTGAAATCCATACACATTTTCAAAAAATTATCAGTTTTTTTTGTTTAATCTATTTTTAAAACAACATAAAAGAATAAACCAATTCCTCTCACATTTTTGCTAACCATCAGTTTTATTGTAGCCTCTTTAAGTTTACTGTTGCTTCTCTGTGGCTTTTTGTGCTGCGGTTTAACATTCCGCAATAATTCCGCCAATGTCAATGTGGTGGAAAAGACAGTGTGACGTATGGTTGTGCTTGTATTTTTATCTTTCTTACTCTTTAAGTTTATTTTATTAACACTAACATTAGCCATGACATTAACATCTCGTCCCTTAGCTAACAACACAGCATAAGTTATTTTTACAAACTTTACAGGAGACGAAAAAAAATGTCTATTTTAAAAAATCAGTGGATTTTTTTGTTGTTACTTAATAAATACAGTTAAGAAATAATTATTTATACTCATTTTGTCAATTTACTTTATTTTAACTTTTATTTTATGACGAACTGTGTTGACTGATATTTTGTTGGTAAAAATGGCAGCTGTGTTGTTAGCTAAGGGACGATTATACTAAAATACAACTCAAGTGTAAAAGTAGTGAAGTTGAGAAGTAGAGATAAAGTAGGACTTCAGGGCTACATAAATTATCATAACCAATATTAAAGAAACTCATAGTACATATTTATTATTCAGTCCACGTTAAATATAAATAACTACTTACTATGGCTATTTTTACAAGTATTGACTGACCACTTAGTATTGATTCTGTAATAATATTATAACTATATAGGTCTACATGCTGTAATACTGTTTTGTAGGATTACGTGAAGGTCAACCATCATAATCATGAGAACAAATAAACATTTATAGGAAATAATTTACAGTCCGGAAGTCGAAACATCCCTGCTATGAACAATCTGATGATAAACAGTTCAAAAACCCTGAAGACTATTGAGATTCTTTGAGAAGTTTTGTACGATTCAGTTATCTTACATCGGGTTTCATTGGGTGTTTTCTATGTACTTATCTAGTATTACGTTACGTACCCAGCAAACTGCTCTGACAATAACCGCAGGCCGCTGAAAGAAAACTTGTGGGTCGAAGGCGCCGCCGGCCTTCCCACCCCCATATGCACCAGCCGTATCCATTTTCCAAACTTCCTTAATATATTTTACAACGTTCACTGCTGGACCGAGGCGTCCATCAATGTCCTCTGACCTCGCCAATCCGAATATCGTCCAATTTAAGTTATCGATCGCGCAACCACCTCACACGGCGCAACTCCGCTCGGCTCGGCTCAAATTCGCAAACAATGACATTTGTAAATTGTAACAGATAAGAAAATGTTTTTCCGATCGCCGAGATTTTCCCGGATATGTCAAGTCTGTGACCTGTCAAGGTCCTGCCATAGAGGTCTAATTTTGTTTTTTTGGTTGTTCCTCTATGGTTCGGCTAAGACTACCTACGGGCTAAGATGTAGTATTAGGTATTCTCTTTTCTGTACTTGATCCTAGGCAGTGTGACCATTTGTGGCAGATTTCTGCCATTTGGGCAGATTTGGCTCCTAAATTTTAACTTTGGCATAATATGCTGACGATTTAAGAAAGTGGCAGAATGTGGCAGATTTCAAGGGAATCCTTATTATTTTTTAAATAAGTGAAAACTCATGGTTTATGTACTAAATTTTAATATGATTTCGTGAGTATTTTTATTTAAGTTTGCGATTTTTATTTATTTTTTCCTTTCTTGAAAGGCTTCAGAATAGATCTCCATTGGTAAAATTAAAAAATTCTAATTTTTCAATTTTTTATTAAAAATTTTCGCAAGTGCAAAATTAAGAGCTTTAATTAATCATCGAAAAAATAAATCAGGTAAAAATTTATTTGTTTATAACAAATTGTTTATTACATAAATAGTGAAAATGAATGAATTAATTCTTTTTATACGAAAAAAAAGAACTAAAAATGATTTAAAATAATGGTTCCATAATATTAATTATAAGTGGTAGAAAATGATTGATAAGGAAAATAATCACAAAATAGTTTAACAATTATCACACTTGCAATGTTCAAGCAGCAAAAACTTATTAATTTGACTGTACCGTTATTCGAAGCTTAAATAATTGAGATAGGCACTATGTTTTCCCGCGCTTTGACATCATCTTATAGGCGTCTCTTTCTAACCCCACCAACGGGTAGTGGGGGAGCGTGCTCAGCGTGGGGCAGCGCTCGCCATTTTACTCATTGGCGTTTTGTTTCCCGCCGAGAACAGTCGTGCTTGCTCCAACGCTAGCACTCTGCAACTTTAATTGGTAAAACCAATAATAAAGTATACTACACCTTTTGGAATATAGTGGAACACATCACGTGAGTTTTTATTTTATTATTATTCTTAATTATCTATAAAATTTTTACTTTGTTGCTGAACAAAGTTGTTTTTGTTCATAATCTATTTATTAATAATAATACTCCTTCCTCTTAGTGAAGGTACTTTTAAAATAAATTGCTGTGCAATATTCACAGATTTTTTACAGAAATTGATTTACAGGGATTGTTTTAAAGTGTTTTTCTTTCGTGAGAATATTATTGTTTCTTCCTTTAATATGGATGAACTAGAATAATAGTCAACAGGTAGCTCACGAGACATTCCAGTGCCGTCTAATTTTAAATGAGGACAAGAAAGAAATCAAACACAAAGTCACCAAATTGACTTCTTCAGCACGAGAAGAAAAAGGGGGGCAAAAGAAACAATAGTCGGAGTTTTTTGGTGACTAATAAGTGCAAAATTCAAGGTTTAATCAAGGAATAAAACGTGAGTACCCTGCTGTTTTTGATAATGCTTTTGTCTTTTGACGAAGCTTAAGTTTTTAAATAATCATTCTAACTGGAATAAAGTTACTGCTTGAGTTACATATCCAGAGACTCGAATAGCTTTAAAGTAATCATATTCCAGGTTTTTTCTTTCTAGCATTCTAAAAAACGAAGAAAGCTCTTAACATGCTATAGCTACGTGACGTGACTCTTCGTCGTGGGCTAAGGATACGCCCAATTACAAATTAATCAATAACTAATTAACTACAAATTTATGTGTGGTGTGAGATTTATTATGCGCAGAGTGAGTGTACCACAAATAGCGCAGACCTATGCAACACTGAAATATTTACGGCTGTTGTAAGACTGATAGTCTGGAAATATTTATGGCCGATGAAAAATCTGACTACGCCTCGCAGGTGCAGTCTTAAAGATCCAAGCGACTCCTCGCAGGGGTACGCACCAATATTTACGATGGTTCGTGTCATCATTAACCTACCCTCGTAGGGTGGTTGCCAAAAGAATAGCTCGGCTCGGCCGCGCCGAACGAGCAATATTTTCGTATATTATGGGACATTTACGCTCGATCTTCACGACGGATGTCCACAAAAAAACCTGCGCAAGATGGTCAGCACAGTTCTTGCTCCAATATGCGATGGTTCATTTCATAATAGCCTATCCTCGCAGGGTGGTTACCAAGGTATAGCTCTGAGTCCGTCAAGCCAAGCAATTACGGATTATTTCGCGGTCGATTTTTATGACCTTATCGAAAGCCGTTAGAGCGATCAATGTGGTTGAAAGCGTAATTCCTCACCAGCAAAATGACTCAAAGCGATGCAAATATTGACATAACGCCTTTTAGAGCCAGCCGCCTTCTTCATTTTATGTCAAATGGAAACGTCTAGAAGCACTGCAATATATAAGCATCTAAGGAGGTATCGCATACCTTTTTGCCAATTACCTCCTAAGGAGTCATGCAAGTGTTTTAAACTAAAAGAAATGAAGACAGTCATAAACAAAATGAAGGAACAAGGCGTATGAGAACTGGCAAAACCATCAATTTTCTGTCGCGAATCTTCCTGAAAGTAACGGCTCTGCGTGGCCCTGATCAAGTACATTCAACTACTAGTAAATTCAAATTTTTGAATTTTTTGATGTGTAAAAGATTGGCTGTGCCATGGTCCATCCCAGACTTATTTTTATCTTTCTGTTAGCTCGGAGCTACAGAAGATTTTTGCGAGTCATTTGTGAGCAGGAAT
>OV049856.1:28465836-28594349 GCA_920104075.1 Melanargia galathea | reverse complement strand
CGTTTTGTGTTGCGTCATTGTCCTCAAAATGGTCACCCCAACTCGCCATCGTCACCTCGACTCGCGAGTTGAATGACGGCGCGCTGTATGCCAATCGTCAGCTGATGCGCGTTTCAACCACTGTGCCTAAGCTTGCAGGATTTTAACATATTTTTTAGACAAAATTATAACACAATATAAAAATTGTTGGACTCGCTACTGTTTTTCCCTGTTGTTGTTGTCTGTTGGACTGATTCTAAGCAAACTACTTTCAGGTTTTGCTTCAAGTGAAGCTAACGTTGTATATTAATTTGGTTAAAGTTTCTTTCCAAATAATGAGTTTCCAGAACGCTTGACCTGTCAAAGGACCGCATGAATTTATAAATGTTCTTGTTTATTTGTAACCATATGAAATGAGCCGAAGTTTTTATATCAATTTTTTCTGGATGGATTAAACCTATGCTCAAAGATGCTGGTACATCTGCAAGGCAAGGCTTTTGGTCTGCAGTTTCTTCAAAATTAGCGATAATTTTCCCTTTGGGATATATACTTGCTATTGGATAGTTGCCATTCGCAAAATACTAATTTTATAAAAGAGACTGCTATGTCTATATATACTCCCATGTATATATTTAATCCAGTTGATTTATTTTTTATGCCGAATTTATTCCAAAAACTTTTTTATCATATGTAACTTAATGGCTTAAGTTATTTGTGTGGCTCATTATCTCGCGAATAATGTGCTGACTCCTTTGGAAATGTTGTTTTTATTAATACACTCAGTTGTGCATACAAAATGTGTGAATAGTCATTTATTACTGAGTCATTCAGTGTCACATACACAAAAATGTATACACATCAATGTGTTCATCCATTTTTATAGTTCATTCATGTATGTAATTATTTTCGTTTGACTTGACACATCATAATGACATGAATGAATGTAATTGCTTACACGATAAGTTACAACCTGTAAAACATACAACTGCGAACATTATATTCATAACCACATGGTTATGGCCAAGCCGCTTGGCCAGCGTGGTAGACTATGGCCAAAACCCTTCTCACTCTGAGAGGAGACCCGTGCTCTGTAGTGAGCCGGTAATGGGTTGATCATGATGATGATGATGACATGGTTATGAATATAATACATAGATATACATATATCAATTTATTATTCAACAGATATATCTGATGGGAGCTTTCAGCCGAGGCTAGTTACCAGCTTACTGGCAAAGCCGTGCCACCAAGCGCTTCCGGTACGATGTCGTGTAGAAACAAATCAGGAGTATGCTTTAATAATAACTGTCATACCTTTCCCAAGTAAGCCTGTATCCACCTTGGTAGCCACCACTATATCATCACTCACTATAGGGTGAGAGCGCAATCAAGGGCAAACTTGTAGATGAAATGACTTTCGTTTCATCATATCAGGAACTATTTTATTATGTCACATTGGCGTAGATCACCACCACCACCAGGCGATAACAAACACGTCTCAATTATTTAAGCTTCGAATAACGGTACAGTCAAATTAATGAACGCGTTTTACCTACCAATAAAACGCTTATTAATTTACTTACCTTATTCGAAGCTTAACTTCAAACACTGCCTGGTGAATTTCAACGCAATGAGTAAAATGGCGAGCGCTGCCCCACGCTGAGCACGCTCCCCCACTACCCGGTGGTGGGGTTAGAAAGAGACGCCTATAAGATGATGTCAAAGCGCGGGAAAACATAGTGCCTATCTCAATTATTTAAGCTTCGAATAAGGTAAGTAAATTAATAAGCGTTTTATTGGTAGGTAAAACGCGTTCATTAATTAACTAATGCATAACTAATTGAAAAATTATGATTTAAAAAAAATCCCACGCATTGTTGTTCATTTAAAGCCCTTGGTATTTTTTTTCTTATATTTAACTAGCCGACCCCCGCGACTTCGTCCGCCTGGATATAGGTTTTATATAGGATCGGATTGGATCGCATAATCCTTTTTTGTACCTAAACTAAATGTAGCCTAAGTTACTCCTTATAACATCACATCTGCCATTGAAAGTTCCATCAAAATTGATCCAGCCGTTTCGGTAATTAGCTGGAACAAATAGACAGATCGACAAACAAATTTAAACGCACACCAGTTTAAAATAAGCCGTACGCGTTCAAAGATCCGGGTCCCAAGTTATTTGAACCCAATAAATGTCTGTCATTTCTGAACTAAAAAATATATGACCTTGAAATATTTACGGGACAATATATAAAGTACTACCTTTCTAACAAAAAAAGAATGAGTGAAATCGAACAATGCGTTAATGAATTACAGCTAAATACACGTTTTAACTTTCATCCCCTCTCCCAAGGGAACCGTGCTGAATTTCGGGATAAAAAGTATCCTATGTCCTACCTCGGAGTATAAACTCAAATCGTACCAAGTTTCATTCGAATCCATTCAGTAGTTTCGGCGTGATGCGCGGCCAAGATACAGACAGACAGACAGACAGACAGACAAAAATGAAAAAAATTGCAGTTTTGGCTTTAGTATCGATCATAGAGTGCCCTCCAATAAAAATTTTCAAAATATCTTCAATGTACAGAATTGGATCTGTTACAGTTTTATTATATTACTAGCGGACCCGGCAGACTTCGTCCTGCCCGCTATTAGCGCCACCTACCGGGTCCGATTTTTCGAATTATAAACCTTCCTCTTGAATCACTCTATCTATTAAAAAAATCCGCATCAATATCCGTTGCGTAGTTTTAAAGATTTAAGCATACATAGGGACATAGGGACAGAGAAAGCGACTTTGTTTTATACTATGTAGTGATATGTATAAATCATTGTATAAATAATACCTAATTGATAATAATAAAGTGTCCGAAGTAGGCGTGGCTCGCGCAAGCCAGAGCACCCGTTTTCGGACGTATTTTCAACTCTCTGGAAACATAAATATTGGTCCTACAGTTCTGGGAGTTAAGACTTTTTTGGAAACCTCTTCTTTTATTAGTTTCTTATTTCTAAATTGGAATAATTGCAATTAGTTTTTGAGATATTTGCAAAAAACTAAGCCCCGTTTTTTTAGTTAATTGTTTTTAATTTTGCAATTTTTGTAAGCGGAACTTGACTTTTTTCGAAAATCATCTACATGCTATTCCGAATCGAACGACATCGTTCATATTTTTCGCGATTTCTGAAAAAAGTTGGCCTGAATAGCACTCGTTGATAGTCCCCATCTGAAGTAATAATACGATGGCATATTTTTGGCATTTTCAAGAATCGAGTTGGCAGATTTTGGCAGATTTTTTTGCCAGTCTCGGGCAGATTCGCCACTTTTGAGATGGTCACCCTGATCCTAGGGCTTAGATCAGTTTTTTACTAGACGAGGATCTTTCAAGTCGAATCTTGAGGCCTCCTCGATTGAGTTGGGGTTGAAGGACTTTCGAAGTTACGAATGCGGGTGTGAAATTTCAGGCAAGAGTATATATCATGATAAAATTAGCGAAATAATTATGTACCTCATTTTATTGGTAAGTATCTAGTCGAACATTCACTAACGACCTAACGAGGCAGAATGTTAAGTATTATAAAGTAAGTACCACAGATTAATGAATAATGATTAATATAGTAAGTGTAATATTTCTTAATGAAACTAGTTTTAATATTTATAAATTAGGTACTTTATTTCTTCAAATTATCATTATGTTTTATATTAGTATTTAATAATTATTTTTCCTTGTTCATCTCACATATTTTTCTGACAAGTGACAAGTCCTATGTTTTTATAAAATATCGGTCAACCACCGATAATATAAATAATATACAAACTCTTTAGTGTCTACACACTCATCATCCCCTTTTAAACGAAAAATTAATAAACCAAAACAATATACATTTTCTTCCTCCTTTTTTTTTAAAAAATCAAAATTATGTTACAAAATCTATTAATATATTATATATTTATCTTACTACCCATTCAACCAGCCATTGGCAACCTTTAACTGGTGATCCACAAAGTTTATGCTGGTCGAACATGAAAAGAGGTTCTTGTATAAGTTACATTATTATAAAAAAACAAGTAGTAAATAATATTATAAAAACCATCTGATAAATCAAGCACAGAAAAGTATTTCTTATTACAAAGTTTTGATACTATCTCATCAATTGTTGGAATCAAATGATGTTCTCTTATTAATACTTTATTAAGATCTTTAAGATCTAAGCAAATTCTAAGTGAACCATCTTTCTTTTCAATTATAACCAAGTTGCTTACAAAACTTTTAGGATGATCGACCTTCGCTATGACTTTGTGCTTCACCAGAGCTTCCAACTTGTCTGCAAGGCGATCCTTAAGTGCGTTAGGCACACGTCTAGGGGGTCTCACCACAGGCTCTACACCAGGTTGAATGTGTAGCTGCAGTGAACTCTTAAACTCCCCAATTCCCTGAAAAAGTTCGTTATTCATATTAACAATTGAGTCTTTACTCATTTTCATATTAGTATTAGTGCAACTGGTTATAACCGAATTAATATTAATATTATTATTTAAAAGTCTAAGCTGTAACAACGAGCCTAGCCCTAAGATCGGTCTTACTGGTTCATTAATAATTAAAAACTCAGTTTCAAAACATTCATTGTTATTAATATTATTTGTTGTATCCTCTGCTGTCTGATTCCAATAATTATTCTGTCTCTCAACATCCGGTCCATTTGTTCACCAAAATTGCAATTTTCTGCTAATTTCCTTATATCAGTGTAGAACGCATCAAAATTCTCTCCCTCCTCTTGACATCTTTTGTTGAAATGGTAACTATTTATAACTTCATTTTGTTTTGGCTTAAAGTAATCTTCAAAAATTTTTATAACTTCCTCTAATTTAGGTTGGTCATTTACTTTTAGAACATTTAAATATAAATCTTGTGTTTGGGAACCTATACAATTTAACAAGAGCGCCGCCTTTCTTGTTTCTGACCATTTTTCAAACCCCGTAGCCACAATAAAAATTTTAAAAGACTCTATAAATTTCTTCCACTGTGGCCATCCATTATCAATGTTATCGAGGTTGATACCGGCTGGCATCTTGAATTCAATTCCACACAGTTCACTGGCCGCCATTGTGCCTTCCTGTTGTAATTTCTTAGCCATTATCCGAGTTCGCTAATACGACTGCGCCATGTAATATTCCTTAATGAAACTAGTTTTAATATTTATAAATTAGGTACTTTATTTCTTCAAATTATCATTATGTTTTATATTAGTATTTAATAATTATTTTTCCTTGTTCATCTCACATATTTTTCTGACAAGTGACAAGTCCTATCTATAATATAATAAAACTGTAACAGATCCAATTCTGTACATTGAAGATATTTTGAAAATTTTTAATGGAGGGCACTCTATAATCGATACTGAAACCAAAACTGCAATTTTTTTCATTTTTGTCTGTCTGTCTGTCTGTCTGTCTGTCTGTCTGTCTGTCTGTCTGTCTGTCTGTATCTTGGCCGCGCATCACGCCGAAACTACTGAATGGATTCGAATGAAACTTGGTACGATTTGAGTTTATACTCCGAGGTAGGTTATAGGATACTTTTTATCCCGAAATTCAGCACGGTTCCCTAGGGAGAGGGGAAGAAAGTTAAAACATGTATTTAGCTGTAATTCATTAACGCGTAGTTCGATTTAACTCATTTTTTTTTTGTTAGAAAGGTAGTACTTTAAGTATTGTCCCGTAAATATTTCAAGGTCATAAGTTTATTAGTTCAGAAATGACAGACATTTATTGGGTTCAAATAACTTGGGACCCGGATCTTTGAACGTACGGCTTATTATAAACTGGTGTGCGTTTAAATTTATGTTTGTTGATCTGTCTATTTGTTTAGCTAATTACCGAAACGGCTGGATCAATTTTGATGGAACTTTCAATGGCAGATAGGTGATGTTATAAGGAGTAACTTAGGCTACATTTAGTTTAGGTTCAAAAAAGGATTATGGGATCCAATCCGATCCTATATAAAACCTATATCCAGGCGGACGAAGTCGCAGGGGTCGGCTAGTGTTTTTATAAAATATCGGTCAACCACCGATAATATAAATAATATACAAACTCTTTAGTGTCTACACACTACAGTAAGTAGTACAATCTCTTGAAAATAGTGCTGTTCTTTTCATTTAACAATACGTGGATGGAAAACCACATAGCATAGGACACTTTTTTACTGACGATTTTGGTTGAAAGTTGTAAGAAGTGCCAAAAAGTAAAGTTTTCGTAAAATTAAAATAGGAAAAAAAGATAATTTTGTCTTTTGTAAGTACCCTATCTATAAAATACTATATTATTTTTGAAGTATAAGTAGGTAAGTACTTTACTTTTTATAACTCTGAAAAATATGATTATGTTTAGCCGAAAAAATTTTGGCAACCCTAGCTATTTCCTTTACATTAATTGCCTAAAGTTAAAAGTACCCCCATTACCTAACAACCCTGTTTTATTTCACCCACCTGACAGTGTAATACTATAAAATGTTAGATGTAAATAAAAGAACACATTAAATATTACAAATATTTATTCAAATAAGAACTGAACTAAGTATAAAATAAGACAAAAGCTGCTTTCAGTAATAGTCGATACATTACTTTACATTAATCATAAATAACCGCCACTGAAAATTAAATTTTGACTAGTCCATAGAACAAGGTTAATAATAATATAATAATAATTAGAATCAAACAAAATAATAATTAAGTAAAAATGGTTTGCTTTACAAATGTTTATCTCTAGCACCGTCCTATTCTAGCGACCCTAGTAAAACAAACAAAAATAAAATAATTACATAAAGTGACGGTTTATTGTAACAAGTATACAAAAGTTCTAAGACGTGTTTGTTAGGTATCAAAGGAGACTGTATATAAACACTGATCTCTACCTAAATTTATTTACAGTACAAAGCTAAAAATATTTGATAATATACTACAATTAGATACTAGAGTTATTTATTGTATATTTTGTGTCATTGATGTTCGCTATGGGATTAATGTAAAACATTTTATCGAATTTTGTAAATTATTTTGCTATCAATTTTGCATTCGATTTCGTAAAATATTTTTATCATATTAAGAAAATAAATTCCATCTGTTTATGTTTTTTTACAATTGTATATGGTTTGAAGTAGGTACTTATAAGCACTAACATAGTA
Source organism: Melanargia galathea (assembly GCA_920104075.1). NCBI lineage: Eukaryota > Metazoa > Arthropoda > Insecta > Lepidoptera > Nymphalidae > Melanargia > Melanargia galathea. The sequence continues at coordinate 28,587,186 of OV049856.1, read as the reverse complement.
TGGCCATTGCATATTTATCACTTTAAAATAAATGAATGCAGAGATGTACTTAGTTGCGTTAATGTTATATTAATCATATTAAAGTAGGTATGTATATTTTAGTTGGAGGATAGAGATATTCGTGGGTATATTTTTAAACAATGGAAATATTTATTTTAACAATTAAGTATTAAAACATTTTGTACCATAAAACAGGCCATATTCAATGTAATCTAAGTGATACATTAAATATTGTTTTATTGTATTCATGCATGCATTAACAATTAACATGCACATCAGCAAAATATAAAATAGCGCTTTGCTTAAAAAGCCCAGCATTGACTTAGCATGTCCATTGTTATTTATAGATTTTGATGATTAAGTAAGCATGGAATTAAGACATATGTACTTACAAAACAATCCATAGTTTTTAAGTGTATGAAGTTTTTATAGGTATTTGTAAACAAATAGCTTGTGATACTAGATTTACGTTATCAGTGTAAAATATAAAAATGTAAGTTTAAGTTCATCCAATTTGTTAAAAAACAAGTAAAGATAGTATGTACATTTTTGTTACAGTAAAAAATATTCCAAGTGCCTGTAAAAAATCTGTTTTAATTAAGATTATTCTTATCCTGATTAATTTGGACGTTTGCAGTAGGTATCTAATATTAATGTTTGCAAAACTGAAATATTACATTTTATTGTTTGGTTACGGTAAATCTTCTTATCACCAGCTCTTTGCCTATTTACGTGAATGGTTATGATACATTCCTTGTAATCCCTAAATTGTCACGCTATTCCTAGAGCTATTATTTTGTATAAATTCTAACTAGTCTATTCTACACAATATTATTTATGTACTCTACAATTTTATTGTACATGGAAAACTAGCTACTGGATATATTCATTCTATGACATAATTTAAGTAAAACATTATTTACAAAAATAGCCATTTTCATTTGTTTTTGGATCCGACTATTTCTAACTTTAAATCTTTCCCACCAGATATTGAAATGAACTATTCCAAAATAAAAGACTACTACAAGTTTAAATAAAAATATAACAACAAAACTGACAAACAGAGAAACAAATAATTATACTCTATAAACGTCAATATACGTAATCAGTATAAAATACTACAATAATTTTATCTAAGCCCTTCAGAGACTAACAGATTTTAGGCCGACATATAAGTGTGTGGCAACACTTAATTAATATTCGTCTCTGTCGCTCGCTTACAAGTTTATTGCTTACCTACTCACTCAGAAGTGATAATTACACACGTGCGAGTGAAAGAGCAATAAATTGTTACAGCTGCAATGCATTGGGCACATGATTCATAAGCTACTCTGTCAGTCTCTATGTGGCGTTAAGGAAAAGTATTTTTATTAACAATAATATGGAAAGTATTTATTGTATAATTGGTACATATACGGTAGAAACAAGAGAGCAAAGCGACGGATGAAGGCAGTAAAAGCATGCGCTTAGTCAGTAAAAATACGCAAAAATCGCATACAAAATCTACTTCTCTACTTTATCATGAGAGCTTTTTATTTATTCATTTCGTCAGTTTTTACTATAATAAAAATTGGTCACTGAAAAACGGCAGATCCACAAACAGAAAAATTCAAATAACGACTTGAAGTACGTTATTTATTTGTTATTTGTATGTTCTTATTTCATTCCATTTATATTCTTTCGAAAAATTGATTCCCTTGCATAATGCATTCGAATAGATATGTTTTCAAGGAATACATGTCTTTTTGAGTATTTCTTTTTAAGCGGATCTTATTTAGCAAAATAGTTTTCCTCTTTACACAATTTAAATTGGATTCCAAACTTTAAATTTTGTTGAGTCAGAGGGTATATCTAGACATGTATGTCATCTAAAGTACCTACGCGGCATTATAGCAAGCATGCTTTAGCGTGAAATATCAAATGATTGCTGTCTTTTTCTTTAGGAATTGCTATAGGTACATATTGTTTTCTTACATCACGGACGTTTTATTTTCAAATAGAATTTAACCGTTCCAAAAAAAAAAATATACAGCATTCTATGCATATTTTTACATTAGGTTTTTTACTACCGTCAAAGTTACCATTACACAAATCGAATACGGAATAGTGATCGAAGTACCAATCGAGAATAATAATCTTTGGAATTTAATAGTTACATAGCTTTTTTTTATCAAGTAAAATTAATTTTGTATTCGAGAACACAGCATTGTAAAAAAAAGGACCAATGGTTTTAGGAATCTTGACGTTTTTCTTCTTCCAACATGGCGTCCAATTCGTCTATTAGGTTGGCCAGCATGTTGCCTATGTCGTTGAGCACGTCCACGGCCTACGGGTGCCGTGCTCTTGTTCTCGTCCTTGTGCTCTTGGAGGGGATGGGTTGTTTTCATGTCGGGGTTCCGCGGCGGGAGGCCGATACCGGACCGGCCGTAGTTGACGCGAGAATAATCTTTGGAATTTAATAGTTTAAATATTTTTTTTAATTAAATTAATTTTGTATTCGAGAACACAGACAGCATTGTAAAAAAGTATTCAACGGTTTTAGGAATCTGTGAGCCCTTGACGTTTTTCTTCTTCCAACATGGCGTCCAGTTCGTCTGTCAGGTTGGCCAGCATGTTGCCTATGTCGTTGAGCACGTCCACGGGTTCCGTGCTCTTGTTCTCGTCCTTGTGCTCTTGGAGGGGATGGGTTGTCTTCATGTCGGGGGTGCGCGGCGGCAGGCCGATGCCGGACCGGCCGTAGTCGACGGTGTGCGGTCGGCCCGCGATCTGCCCGCGGTTCTGTTTGATTGTGCCCGCGTTTTCGTTCGCGAACGGAATGCTGTCTGATTCGGTACTGGAACTTGACTGTGAAAAAAAAATTACAATCAGGTACAATACATAATACATCGTCTTATAAACATACCTCGTGAGTCTAATTAAAAATACCTGAGTGAAATAACTTAGCTGAAGACACAAGAAATTAAGTAGATACAAGACTCATTGCTTCCGATCGAAAAAGAGTTAATGTAAAAGAAAGATCAATAATTTTACGTAAATAATTTATTAGTTTTAATTAATTATTATTCTGTTACGCTTTCATACCTAAACCGCTGAACCGATTTTGTTGTAGCACAGAGATAGATTAGATCTTGGAGAAAGACAAGCTATCTATTGTCACGGAAAAATTACTTGAAGGGTTTGAAAGAGGGGATGAAAATTTGAATCTATACTAATAAATAAAATTGAAGTGTCTGTCTGTAATATCGAAATAACTACCTCATATTAAGCTCATATGGTTATTTGAACGATACTATAACCGAATCACACGTTTTTAAAATTTTTGTCTGTCTGTCTGTCTGTCTGTCTGTCTGTCTGTCTGTCTGTCTGTCTGTCTGTCTGTTTGAACGGGCTAATCTTTGGAACGGCTGAACCGATTTGGACGGGACTTTCACATACAAGTAGAGAATTAACCAGGGAGTAACATAGGCTACTTTTTTAACCGACTTTCAAAAAAGGAGGAGTTGTGTTTTTCTACCTATGTATACCGATATCTCCGAGATTTCTGAACCGATTTGAGTAATTTTTTTTTAATCGATAGAGAAACATTGCGACACTGTCCTACAAAAAATTTGGATTCCAACTCCTCAATCCTGATGCTGTAGGGGATCTGATCCCCAAAACTAATGGTATTTAGGCACTGTCCGTTATTTAAATTGATATTGGGGATACCAATTAAAGACTTTATGGTTGAATGACCTCGAGTAGGTACATGTCCAACTCCTCAACCCTGATGCTGTAAGGAATTGCATTCCGAAAATCGTAAGGATCCCACGGAATTTTTCCGTTTTGTGGATTTACTATAGATAGGCTACTTTTTGTTCTGGAAAATCAAAGTTCCCACGAGATTTTTACAAACCTAAATACACACGGGCGAAGCCGTGGGCATCATCTAGTACACAATAAAAAAACAAAATCCCGGAAAAGAATTTCCCTTGGAACGAAGTCTATTAGATAATTTAAAAAAGTAGGTTGATACCTTAAAGCTAGCATCGGAGCCGGTCCTCATCTTGTCCTCTTCGTACCTCCTCGGTGGGGAGGAGGGCGCGGGGGGCGGGGGCAGCAGACCCGTACTATCAAGGGACACGCTCAGCGAGTCCGAACTGGGGTACGCAGGCAAGCTCAGCGGGAGACTCTTCTCCGGGTGTATCTCCACCGTCGTCTGACCGAACCTCGTGAACGGGGTGTACTGCGAGCTCTGGCGCTTGGGGGGCTCCGGAGGGGGTTTCCGGGCGACGTGCGGACTCGCGCCGTACGCGACGCGCTGCAGCCGCGCCGAGTACGCGATCTCGTCGTACGTGTAGTCCGGCGGGGATTTGTCCCTGTACGCGGGCGTCGCTTGGATCTTCGCGACGGGCCGCGGTCTGACGAGCCCCCGGGGCCGGGGTAGAGTGCCCCCGCCCTCGTACGAGCTGTCGTTGGTGGGGGTTATGTCCCCGTCGTCGTACGAGCGCCGCCACTGTCCCCCGTAGTAGAACCCCGCTTCGGGGGAGAACGTCGTGTGGGACGTCCTCTCCGCCGGGTCTTCGAGGCTTTCGAGGGATTTGCCGCGCGGATGACGTATCTGTGAAATTGAAAGCTGGTTATGTGTGTACCGAGAGTTCGGTACGTAGCTTTTCTTGCAAAACTTTCTTTCATATATTGATTAAGGGGATCTCTGACGCAAAGGAACGTTATATGATTGAGAAATCGTCTTAAACATAGGTGCTTTTTAGAAATGCCTTGCAATAGTAAAGTCTTCTTCTGCACTTAGCTTTGACCTTATGACAAAATAGCATAATCAGATGAATAAAAAAAAATTAACATTATAATTACTTAATATGAAATCGTAGGTAGTTAGTTGTATTTTTTATAAAATATTTTTAGATTTTTCATGTTTAGATTTTGCGTTACTTAAATAGAATGTTTTGCAGGAAAGGCGACGAATGAACGTTGATATTAAAAATATGTATATTTACAGCTTCGATACTTATCAAAATACAAATTACAATCATCAATCATAGCTTAAAACTTTCTGTTTAGTATCTGTAGTACATGCTTATAAAATACTTACAATATTTTAATAATAAGAATTCAAATATTATTAATTTTGTTATTCAAATATCGATTAGTACTCGCATACCTAATTACAGTAAAACAATTTAATAAATTATTATTATTATTAAGTATTACTTAATAAAGAAGTCATGCTCAAAATTAGTTGTTACTTTAATCTACCGTGCAATCTACTAAAGATAGCTCCGAAAACACCTACATAATAGAGACAATAATAATAATTATAAAAACATAAGGGCGCACACACACATATCGAAACACGCGTTCATAAAGACTGGTGCATATAAAAGCCGGGTGCCGTGGGATGTCAAGTGACATCGGATCTGCCAAAGTGTCATACCTGAATGGGGACCAGGTCAGTGCCACATATGGGGGTCGGTATGCCGTCAAACTTTAGATCGGGGGGTTTATGGTAACTCCTCGAGTGCCGCTCCCACGGCTGGTAATGCTCCCTCGGATATAAATCCATCTATGTCCAAGTGCGGTTTGTGTTTGGAAAAAGAAAAGAAAACAAAACATTCACATGCTGCTTCGGGCTGTGGGTATGAGGTGAATGCGGCGGTCGACGTGTGGGGGACAGCTCTGCGACTGTATTTCTACTATCAAATTGTCTATGGTAAATAACTTTTACATCTGTGACGCCAATCATAGATAATAAATTATTTACTGCGAATAAAATGAAACTGGCCAAATGCGAGACATACTCGCGCACCGAGGGTTCCGTAAGAAGTAGTGAATTGTGACAAATAGACGGACAAACGAAGTCACACCATAAGGGATCTTTTTTTACTATTTTGGTACGGAACCCTAAAAAGACAGCGCGGAATTAACGGAATATTTTTTTTTAACTAATTAAACAGTCGCAAAGATGTTTTTGGCAGCGACAATGATGGCGATGGAAAAGAGACTTCTAACGTCTAAGCGTAAACAAGAATTTGAATTTCGAACGTATGGGGAAAACTTTCTTTTAATTTCGTATTCATATCGGGCTATGCTTTAAGTACCATTTCCACAATCGGAAAATCTCATTTTATGAAAAGCAACGATATTTTGGTCGAAGACGGTGCGTATGAAACGAAAATTAAAGCCAATTTTTCTTTATAGTTTTTCCCGTTACGTAGATACCTAGATTTGGCTTAGCAAAGAAATCTGTGCCGTGTATACATGGAGCTATGGGAAGGTATAGAGACAACATCTAAAGCCCTAATTGGCCTCAATAGTCTATACAATTAATATTAGATATGTAATTCTAAAACGCATTGTTACTTTAAGCAAGTGCGTAGCGATTGTGGGGCAGAGGGGGGCGCTTGCCCAATGCCCAATCCTAGAATATGTTACCGAACACTTTCAATATTACCGCGTCTAACTCAAAATTAAATTGACCGATCCGATATTACCCCACGTAGGTCCCTCACCTCTTTCCCCATACACGTCCAATTACACTCGCACACAAATCACTCAATTCCGCGTAAATTAATTCTTTATTTATACTTTTCTTAGCTTCGCCCCCCTCTGAAGCAAATTCTGGCTACGCCCTTGTTTTTAAGCGTTGTTAATTTTACTTTTAGAAGTGTTAGAATATAATTTTCATTAATTAATAAATATTCTTTGTTAAAGTAAATTAAATAAGGAACTGACACGATCTGCATTAGTATTCAATAAGAACTAAATAATAGACGATTATAAAACAGTTAAAAAGTGTGATGGTAAGTAAATGAAATGGAAATATGAATGATAAAAACGATGTATAAAATAAAGATGAATCAAATTTTAAATTGTATTGAAGTGATGTCGTTTAAAAAGAAGAACTCTTATACTTTGATCAATTAAATACAGTTGAATAAAGGAGATGTTTCAAATCTGGCCAAGTCTTGTACAGTACCTTACAAATTGAGAAAAATCTGTTGTTCTCGGGAAAAATAAAATTATTGAGTTAAAACTAATACTTTAGTTGTACAAAAATATTTTTTATTCATTAATTATTATTGATCGATTTTCAATATGGCGTGGCTGGCGTCGTATGGTTTGACGTAAACTTACAGCTTGTCACTTCAAATAATTGTCATTGAGATTGATATTCTGTCAGTCAATGGTGGACTGGTGGTCAATTGCAATCGATTTCTTTAAGCTTTCGTTCTTGTGTATTTTCGCTGTTTGATTTTTGAGTTCTTTTCAACAACTTCACTTTCGTTTTCTGGATTTTGGACCGTTTTGCTCATCTGTTTACCTGGCTTTCGTTTTTGGACTGTTACTCATACCATCTGTTGACCCGGCGTTGTGCTACACGGTCTTCGATTTTGCTTAGCGACGGTGTTGATACGATCTAATGACATTTCTGTCAAAGTCAAATGTCAAATCGAAATGAAAGACATTTTACCGCCATGATGAATTTTTATTACGTGTTGCATTCCTAAGCAGAAATACTTGTTTTGTACAACCAAACAAAACCATTTTATAGAAAATATATAGTTAAAAACTGTTCAATGTTTTCTGGACTATATCCAAGTATACTGTACCAAGTCCTAGCCAAGGCCTCATACAGTGATGAAACATCTCCTTTTGAAGATTATTTATATGACAGTGGATTCTCAAACATTTGAACTTTTAATTTTTTTTTAATTCGGAATACCCACACATTTTTTATTGTCCACCCTCACAATTTAAGTAATCTAGGAATCTATGACTAGAACATCACTACAAACACAATGAAATATAAAATAAAGCGAGTTGTCTATGGCGCACCTGTCCGGGTATTCGTGTGAAGTCAAGCGATCCTTGGTTACTGATGCTGCGTTTCCCCGCTCTGATGTCTTTGACTCTTTTGATTGCGAGGAGGATTTTCTTTTGGTGGCCGAGGCGGACAATGCCCATGTCTTCTAAATCCTGAAATAAATAAATTAACGTAAAATAACTTTTTTAAGGTCAAGCATATTGTACTTGCCTCGATTTGAAACAACAAAATGAATAAGTCCAAACTCGACTGTCTTACCATTTTTAAATAGGAAGTTCCAATGCCCAATTCCATCTCCATCATCAGCCTTTTGTAATCATGCATAATATGAACAAAATCGTAAGCATGTCGAAACATTCATAACGTTCGAACTCTGTTGTCTGTACCATTAGTACGAGGTTGCACATCTCGACAATGTTATTAGCTTTCGAGCATCAAAACATAATAACGTCACACAAGAATGGACTTATCGCCCATTTTAAAATCGTACTTTCAGTAGTCTGTTCAAAAAGAGAATCGGCGTGGGATTTGAGGGCGCTGCTGTGCTTTTGTTTGCGGACAATACAAGTACAATACTATGGCGCATTCCCTGTTTGGCCATGCCGATTCTCTTTTTGAACAGACTCTATCACCGAGTTTTATTTCAAAGTTCCCACTTGGGGCGCTGGCTATGAGTGTATGGACGAACTTCATCTATAAAACAAGGATTTTTAAGTCCATTTTACTTTGTCATTTATGTGTTTGGAGACTCCAACATATCTATCAACTGTCAAGATATACAAACTCGTACTAACCCTACTCATGTTTTTGCATGCGATTCGCAAGTGTGCGTGTGAGAGTATGTTGAACGTCGCCATTTGAGATTCGTTTCTTTATCCGCACGGTATCATCATTATTTTAATACTGTATTCCTGTGATGTAAATAGCAACCGTTCTTCATTTGGCATCGGCATTCAATGGCAACACTCTCGAGGGAATAGCCACGACAGTTAGGTTTGGAATATTATTTATATTGAACAACTAGATGATGCCCACGGCTTCGCCCGTGTGTATTTAGGTTTGTAAAAATCTCGTGGGAACTTTGATTTTCCAGAACAAAAAGTAGCCTATCTGTAGTAAGTAGTAACCCGTCCACAAAACGGAAAAATTCCGTGGGATCCTTACGATTTCGGAATGCAATTCCTTACAGCATCAGGGTTGAGGAGTTGGATATGTACCTACTCGAGGTCATTCAACAATAAAGTCTTTAATTGGTATCCCCAATATCAATTTAAATAACCGACAGTGCCTAAATCCCATTAGTTTTGGGGATCAGATCCCCTACAGCATCAGGATTGAGGAGTTGGAATCCAAATTTTTTATGGAACAGGGTCGCAATGTTTCTCTATCGATTAAAAAAAAAATTACGCAAATCGGTTCAGAAATCTCGGAGATATCGGTGTACATAGGTAGAAAAACACAACTCCTTTTTTTGAAAGTCGGTTAAAAAAGTAGCCTATGTTACTCCCTGGTTAATTCTCTACTTGTATGTGAAAGTCCCGTCAAAATCGGTTCAGCCGTTCCAAAGATTAGCCCGTTCAAACAGACAGACAGACAGACAGACAGACAGACAGACAGACAGACAGACAGACAGACAAAAATTTTAAAAACGTGTGATTCGGTTATAGTATCGTTCAAATAACCATATGAGCTTAATATGAGGTAGTTATTTCGATATTACAGACAGACACTTCAATTTTATTTATTAGTATAGATGAAACAGTTACCTCCCAGGCGAGTTGCGTGACGTCATGCACGGTGCGGTAGCCCTGGGCGACCAGCGCCGGCCCGTACTCCTCGAGCCGCAGCAAGCGCAGCCATTCTTCTAACGATCCCTGGGGAACACGACAAATATGACGTCAGTGGTGCTAGATCAGTATGCACGAATGTATTCGAGCTCTGCAAAGTGAGACTAACTCACTTTGCAGAGCTCGAAAACTTTACGCTTATATTAAGGTTTGAGTTCGCTAGTACATTCAGCATTCGAAAAATAGCCAGAGCCCCAAGCAGACATGTTGTAAAATAAATATTCGAACTATTGAATTACGACTTTAAAATAAGAGTCTTTGGGTTCATTATATATATAAAGCTACTTGAAGTCAGGTACTGATCACCTCTCCTGAACAATTTTGTATGGGACTTTTTCACCATACTTTTTGTGTGTGTAAAATTCAAAAATATAAGGTCTACAAAATTATAGAGAGACCTGGACGTGGAAAACTGACTAGGGTGCTCTAAGGGATCTCGAAAACTATCAGTCGGAGAGGTACCGTCCCCAAACAAAAAATGTTTAAAACCTTGGGCCATTGGGTGAACCGATGAAAAAAATATGGCTACCAAACAAAAAAAAATTTCATCTCCATACAAAAAATTCCTAATTTTCAAGAGGCTCTCCAAAACAATTTTGTATGGAACTTTTTTCTCCTCACTATTTATATGCGTAGAACTTATGGGTCTTCCTTCAGGAAAAATATGAAACGTCATGAATGTGGAAAATTTACCAGAGTACCCCAAAGGCTCTCAAAAACTATCAGTCATAGAGACATGGTCCTGAAACTGAAAATGTTCAAAACCTTGGGCCCTTTGGTGAGCCAGTAAAAAAAAGATAGCCACCGAACAAAAAAAATTTTCGCGTCCATACAATTTTTTTTTTTAATTTTCAAGAGGCTCTCCTGAACATTTTTGTATAGAACTTTTTTTACCTCACTAAGCGCATGTATAGAGTTCATGAGTGTCCTTTCAGGAAAAATACGAAACGTTATGAATGTGGAATATTTACCAGAGTACCTCATGGGTCCTCCAAAACTACCAGTCATACAGACATGGTCCCAAACAAATGTTGTTAAAGACCTTGGGCCATTGGGTGCACCGGTAAAAAAAAGATGGCCGCCGAACAAAAAAAAATTTTCTCCATACAAATTTTTTGGGTTCTTTTCAAGAGGCTCTCCAGAACAATTTTGTATGGAACTTTTTCCCTTCACTATTTATGTGCGTAGAACTTATGGGTCTTCCTTCAGGAAAATTATGAAACGTCATGAATGTGGAAAATTTACCAGAGTACCTCATGGGTCCTCCAAAACTACCAGTCATACAGACATGGTCCCAAACAAATGTTATTAAAAACCTTGGGCCATTGCGTGAACCGGTAAAAAAAAGATGGCCGCCGAACAAAAAAAAATTCTCTCCATACAAATTTTTTGGGTTCTTTTCAAGAGGCTCTCTTAGACATTTTTGTATGAAAAATTTTCCCGCTACTACACTTATAAATAGAACTTAAAGATTTTTTTTCACAAAAATCACAAAACGTAGTAAATGTGGAAAAAATACCAGAGTACCCTAACGGCCCTCAAAAACTATCAATCATAGAGGCATGGTCCTGAAACTAAAAATGTTCAAGATCTTAGGCCCTTTGATGAGCCAGTAAAAAAAGATAGCTACGGAACAAAAAAATTCGTGTCCATACAAAATTTCTTTTTAATTTTCAAGTGGCTCTCCAGAACATTTTTGCATAGATCCTTTTTTTCCACTAAACGCATGCATATAACTGATTAGTGTCGTTTCAGAAAAGATACGAAACGTGATACCAATATTTCTTTTTATCTTTCAAGAGACTTCCCATTTCTTTATTTTACGAATATTGAAGAGACCATAAGGCACGCGAGCTGCTTGCAGCTCGCGCACCGAGCGCAACACTAGTTTTGCTCTAAAGTCATTGTGTGTCGATAATCAAATTTCGATCATCGTTGCAACCATGTAAAAAGTCGGCATAAGGCCTCAGTTCATATTTTCACTGTCAGCAATTAACGCAAAGAGAGGAGACCAAGAGATACAAGACACGGCAAATAAGTCGACCGGTGACCTTCAATGCGCAGAAGTCGAAAAGGTATCTCGGGGTGTGAGGGGGTCGCGGGGAGGGCGTGGGGATCGTTCGTAAGCACTGATTAGCTCTCGCGGATCCCTCGTAAGCGCTGATTGGCTCTCCAATCGTATTGTGTCCCGCTCACTCGTACGACGCTGTTATTAAAGGTTTGAAACTAACCGGGATATAATCAGGCAAGTTGTCGGGCACGTTGAGGTTGGCGAGCTCGGCTTTTAACCTCTTGCGGTGGTTCGGCTTCTTGATGCCGACGGCGGTGAGGTCCTCGGGCGTCATGCGCGTCACCGTGGGCAGGTCGTACCCCGCCTCCACGAACAGCCGCGCGTACTCCTCCATTTGTAGGTCGGCTAACCACGCGTGGATTATGTCCGAGTCCTGTAAAAATATATTTTGGAACATTGATTAGTACAAAAAAATTATAAGTTAGGTAGTAGGTACTAGCTGACGCTCGCGGCTTCGCCCGCGTGAATTTCTATTTTTCACAAATACCGAGGCAATCGTGGATTTCTCGTTCACGATCCCGCTCCCTTTATACTTATTTTCAAGAAAGTTAGTTATAGTAATCTACCTATAGCTGCATCTGTATTACATAGATAAGTATCCACACCAACTATACTCAGGCATCATCTTTTAGGGACCGTTCAGATAGACCGGCGCGGAGAGCAGAGAAAATTTTAATCGCATTTAAAATAGAATCTTATGGCATTGAAATAAGGTTTTTTTACATTTTATCTCTTTTGGGAGCATCCTCGAGCATCCTCTTATCATAAAAGAGATAAAATGTAAATATAAACCTTATTTCAATGGCTTAAGATTCTATTTTAAATGCGATTAAAATTTGCTCTGCTCTCCGCGCCGGTCTATCTGAACGGTCCCTTAAACATGCGGGTTCCATAATAACCAAACTGCGGAATACCCTGAGCAGAATTATTATCTTTGTGGAGGGACTCTCGAGAAATAACTGATAAGTTTCATTAATACTGGTTTCAAAACACCAGACGCAAAGCAATTCTAGTTTTATCTAGCCCTTGTTTTACGCTTAAAGGTAGGTTTCTACATGGGTTTTTATGGAATAAAGTTACCGGTAATCCTTGCGCTATCATCGCCCGGACTCTGTCGACGGTGTCTCCACAGTGGCAAGCCGAGTGGTGGTGGTGCGGCATCCGACCAGATGCTCTACCACTGTCCAGAGATGCCGATGAGTGACGGGACCCTGAGCCGGCTGAACCGGACGACGATCCTGGACTGTCGCGGCCTGGACTCTGGAATTGGGATATGGATTTTTGTTTTTATTAATTGTAAAGTCTATCTATAGACTAAAGTGTAGTGAACTTTCATCATCAACCTATTCCCGGGCCACTACAGCGTACGGGTCTACTTTCTGAATGAGAAGGGTTTTTTAGGCAGTGGCGTGCTCTTCATAAAGGCAAAAAAACACTGCATACCCTGAGAAAGCAATGCTCAGGTAAAACGATAGAAGGAACAGTAGAAATTTTAATAGGTACCACTGATTGCATACCCTGGTTTAAAGCCCTGTGCACGCCACTGGGTTTAGGTTAGGTTAGGTTAGGTTAGTACAGATAACTTTTATCTATGGCCGTAGTCCACCACGCTGCCAGTGCGAATTGGTAGACTTCACATGCCTTTGAGGACATTATGGAGAACTCTCAGGCGTGTAGATTTCCGCACGCTGTCTTTCTTCACCTTTAAAGCAAGTGACATTGAATTGCTTAAAACCCACTTAACTCCGAAAAGTTAGAGGTGTCAAAGTTGGTTAAGTTAGTGAACTTTAGTCTCTGATAACTCCGGTGCATTAAGATATTCTAATTTAATAAATTGTTGCTGCGATAGCCTTGATTGACATAGATACTAGAATAATAGACGCATCGATGCCGTAGACTGTTTGTAATTGCATCAGCTATTTATATTACCTTACTTAAATTACAATAACGTAATCAATGTAATCAGATATTTAGTTGATGTTGGAATCCGCGATAGGTATCTAGTTGGGACATTTAATCTGTTTTATTTATTTGTTCAATTAGGTATATCTATTGTGAACCCAGTTTCCATTTCGTATTTCTTTTTTGTCTGTGATTAGTATTTTCTCTTCTTATTGTATTCTTTTTGTAAATTTTATTATTATTTAACACTTTATTTGTACACTACAACGCAATACAATAGAAACATTAATGAAAACAAGATGAAAAAGTTGAATACATAAGGCGGCATTATCGCTTAATAGCGATCTCTGCCATGCAACCATAGGATTAGGAAAATATTTAACTAAATATTTAGTATCTTTTTGTACATAATATGTATGTCGTGGCCAGATCTTAGAATTGATCACTTCATGATGTGTGCTACGCGAGGCTCCTTTTTCTGGGTGGTTTAAAAAGAAATAACAACGAAGGGTCTGGAACAATCCCCTTCTAACCTAACCTATCCGAGTCGGAGTGCCCCAAGTCCCAAGCTCGCTTCGCTCGCTCTTGGACCCTAAGTCCTCTGTGACTGTTTTTCCTATATCATAAACTTCACTTATGTGGGAAACGAGTGTGGGGGAGTGGTGGATCCGGAAGTGATCAATTCTAAGATCCGGCCACGACATAATTGTAAATTTCTCACCTGGGTCATGTCGATCCCCTGATCGTCGCTCAGGGCCAGCTGATGATGGTAGTACACGGCCGCTTTGTGCGTCAGCGGCTGTGTGGGCGGGGGGAAGGTGAACGTGCCGCCGCCCGCCGGACTCTTGCCCAGGCTTCCGCTGGCTCCCGACACTCCAGACACCCCGGACACTGTGCTGCCATAGTCGGAGTGATCATCTGGAAACGGAGAAGTAAATAAATCGTTAATAGATACAATATCTATCTTTGTTAAAGTATTTTTTTTCGATTTCAGTTTATGGGTGAACAATGCTATCCTCTCTATTGAAGGTTTGACGATAGATTGAAATTTCAGGTACTCTATACATATTACAAAGCTTATCGGATTGAAATATGGCAATTGCCTGAATAGACCTTCTGCATCCAAACACAACATAGGAGTTATCAGCTGCGAGGTAAGTATCTCGAAGCATTCCTCGAAGCTGTTGAATGTAGATCGATGAATCTTGATGAAATTGACAAAGCTTACCCCTAGTATGCGAAGGCATGTCGGGCGGCAGGGGGTAGGGCTGCTCCTCGCAGGACGCGTACCCCTGCCAGCCGAAGCTGAATCCTGAGTGGCAGGAGCACGTGCTTTGGGGCCGCCGTCTTGCCGTTTTGCCAGCGTCGCGGGACTTACCGCCCATTGGAATACACCATGTATAGGTTGATGAGATAGAGCTAGCTTACCCCTGGTATGCGAAGGCGTGTCGGGCGGCTGGGGGTAGGGCTGCTCCTCGCAGGACGCGTACCCCTGCGAGCCGAAGCTGGAGCCCGAGTGGCGGTGCTGCGGCGTGCCGAACGCGTCCCCGGGCACCGCCGGCGGGGGCACGCGCTTCGCGGTCGCCGTCTTGCCGGCGCCGCTGCCGCCGCGCGACATGCCGCCCACTGGAACATGACACAACACTAGTTAGTATAGGCATACAATATTATTCTCTCTCTCATCATCATTATCAATCCATTATCGGATCACTACAGGACACGGGTCTCCTCTCACAGTAAGGGTTTAGGCATTACTCTACCACGCTGGTCAAACTAGTATGAGCATACAATACAACATATTCTCTCTCTCATCATCATGATCCATTACCGGCCCACTACAGGGCGCGGGTCTCCACTCTCCTCTCACAGTGAGAAGGGTTTAGGCATTACTCTACCATGCTGGCCAAGTGCGGATTGATAGACTTCATGCGCCTTTGAGAACATTATGGAGAACTCTCAAGCGGTGCGAGTTATTCCTCACGATGTTTTCTTTAACCATCAAAACAAGTAATACTTAATTGCTTAAAGCGCACATATAACTCCGAAAAATTGCGGAGCGTGCCAGGGATCGAACTTGGTCCTCCCAAGATGGAGGCCGAAGTCTTAACCACTAGGCTATCACTTATATCTCCCTAATTGAGTAATATTTCTCAATGCTGAGAGTCGTGATCCCTTTCCATTAATCACATAATGGCAGTAGTTTTCTTGGGATAATAATGCGGTGGTACCTAATAATTTTGTAAATTGCTGGCCAGATGCCTAAACGGTCTAAAAATTATCGAACAAAACAGATGCAAAACACCATAATGTAGCCGTAAAAAGAAATACCCTTTAACCGAAAAATCGGCCAAAATAGGTAAGTTCTACATAGCTAAATAGAAGCTTATTATGTTATCAATATCCCTTCAAAAGCGAAACCGGTTACTGTTAGAACACCATTGTGTAACGATTTCTTATAACGAATCGCCATTTTTTCCTTTATTAACGTAATAAGAGTCTATTTTCGTTCGTTCAACGTCGACGGAAAATCGTTCACGGTTCACGCCTACTTATTCTTATAATTCCATTATCATCCCTAATGGAGCCCTGAGATGAAGCCAAAGTAAATCGCGTTTGCGTCATCGCGGCTTCAAACGCCGTTATCTGCTTTGTGCGGGACGTCAACCACATTAACGAAATGAGTAACATCCCCTTTCCACCTAGTGTTGCCAAACCCTCGAAAATATTTGCCCCTAAACTTAAGTAAAAAAACCTCTAAAATCCCCCTAATAAAATAATGTTATTAAAAAAATTATAAATAGGCAATTAAGTGAATAATAAATAGAGCCAAGATTTTTGCCTTAATTTCGAAATGAATGTTTTAAATGTTTGATATACCTAACAGCGAAAATGTTGGTCTAATAAAAAAGTTTTTAAACAAAAGTTGTAGGAAATTTAATTTTCTATAAAAAGTGTCTCATGATTTTTTATACGACCAATATTTTTACTTTAACCAAAAATATAACAGGTAATTACGTAATTAAAAAAACTAAAAACCCGACTGCGTAAAACAAACTAGTTCTGGTAACTGAAAAGCAAAAAACAAGCTTTGTACTTTATAAACTAGAATTTGATAAGATCATAAACATAATTAATGTTAGAAAATGTATGGCATGCGGGGGCGAACTAATAGTCCTGAGTAGTTGGCTAAGTAATGCCCCCGCCTGCCATACATTTTCTAACATTAATTATGTTTATGATCTTATCAAATTCTAGTTTATAAAGTACAAAGCTTGTTTTTTGCTTTTCAGTTACCAGAACTAGTTTGTTTTACGCAGTCGGGTTTTTAGTTTTTTTTAATTACGTAATTTATTTCTTGGTTTTTAGTGCAAAACTATGAAAAATTTTTAGATGCATATTTTTACAAGAGACAGGCCTGTGTCACTCCGCGTGTAGGTAATAGCGCGTTTAAGACCACTATTAGCGCCATCTGTTGAACACTAGAAACTTTAATAAGGTCCTTCATAATATTATTGTATTATTTTAGTGTTTGGCGATTTAAGGTTAAATTATTAGTGTTACAATAATTGATGGGAAGGGGGGAGGTGTAGGGGGATTATGTGGAATGTAGTAGAGTGGAGTGGGAAGGGATCTTAAATAAATTACCACCTATTTACTCACAGTGTAGTTGTTATTTATTTTGTTTTCTATGATTTGTCACTCCAAACTGATTACAAACACATAGATTGTATATATTTTCGTATTTGCCTTTTAAAGCCCTTTATTTTGATACCCCACTCGAGGGTCTTGAGGAAAAAAATTTTTTTCAGCTCGCATATTAAAGTGCATAAAATCCGCCATTTTGAATTTTTATCAATTTTATGTACCCAGTAACATTTGCGCTGTTAAGACAAATCTAATGACGTATCATTTATCAAAATAAGTTGAGTCGTTGAGTAGTTACGAACTGACATAGGAAACGGTCATTTTCTGTGATTTATCACTCCAACTTATTTTCAAATATATAATTGTATACATTTTTGTATTTGCCTTTTAAATCCCTTCATTTTGATACCCCACTCGAGGGTCTTGAGGAAAAAATTTTTTTTCAGCTCGCACATTAAAGCGCATAAAGTCCGCCATTTTAATTTTTTTTTAAATTTAGGTACCCTATAACACTCGCGTCATGAAGACAAATCTAATGACGTATCATTTATCAAAATCCGTTGAGCCGTTGATTAGTTACACGCGGACATAGGAATGGACATACATACACACAGGTGAAACACATAACCCAGTCGGGTAAAAAAACCCCTCCGATTTTGTTTACCCCTAAATTCGGGGAGAATACCCCTAAGTTGGGAACCATGGTTCCACCCGCTGCGATAAGCGGAATAGAAGGGGAGGTCGGGAGAGCCGAGTAGATGGGTAAAATAACTAATAACCTAAAACCATCATCAATCATGATCGGCCTCTGGCGCAGATCGGACGACCGGATCCGATCGGACAGCTAATTGTTCGCGCCGAATCGATAACTCTCACTAATGACCGATAAAAAAAATAGCCATTAAAATAATCGAGATTCAAACATTCATCGACAAAAACTCTTCAGACTTCGAACGCAGTCTGGGAGTGTTAAAGTTTTGGTAACCGGCGTAATTGCGAATGTTTTAACGGAGAACGGGGACGTTGGAAGATATTAAAACTTTTTGCGAGATTGTTTTGCGTAGAGCGCGGAAAGAGTTTTTGTCTAAGTACGTGTTCAATTTTCAACAGTTTATGAAGAATTTTTCGGTGCATGAAGCGTTCACTCACTTTCAGATGTAACAGAAAAAGTTGTTCATCTATACGGTGCTGGTACACTGGTGTTAGAAATGTTGTATATTATTATTTCACATTGATAACACTTTTATAATTTACTAACATAATTGTGATATTTTGTGGTCATTTGTTAGATGTTTTTAATGTTCCCACACTGGTAAAACACGTTCAACATTGTTGCATAACATTTTAAAATGTTTTATAAATATTTGTTAAACATGTTGCATAAACATGAATAACTTTTGCTAACTGTGACAAAATGATAACTAACAAAATGTTTACTAACATTTCGTCCCCTTAGTAACACAAAAACGTATATAGTACCTTATTCCAAACTATTTAATTTTAACAGATAAATAAAGCATTTAAAAATAATAAGTTACTTGCTTTGCGATCCTAAATACGAGTAAGATCGGAAAGGTATTTTTAAGCATTAAACGTAATATATTCAAAAGTAGTAATTAGGTATATTCTCAGTAGGTATTGTATCATGTCGCACAGTTTTTATCTGTTTTCTCAGACTGAACCAAATCGAGATACGTTTTTGTGTTACTAAGGGGACGATTTGTAACTGCGGTGTGGCAGCACCATTAGGCCTTAATTCAAGATTAAACTTTCAATTTGGAGATCCAATAATGTTTCTGTTTGCAATAAACATTTTAAAGGTTCCGTTATGCTATCAACGTTCAGTATTATTTATTGCTCCTCCGGTATCGCGGACATTTCGCCACGTCCGCGGTCCGAATCCGGCCGCGGCTCTTAATAAAGAGAAATTATGTCGTCAATTACTTGCACGCAAACTGTTTGCATATTAAGGCGGCCATTACGATATAAAATTTGGTAATTATGATGGCACGCGATATTCGAATTTGTTTGTTTGTATTGGGATAGATTCTAATTCATAAAAAGTTAACATTGTCATCACCGTCTAAATAAGCAGGTTTGTATTTACAGGGTACTTTTACTTTGGGATACTTTTTTGTTTTTAAAGTAGCTAGAACTTAGAAGTGAAATAAATGTGTGCTGTAGAACGTACACCTATTCGTAGCACTTAAATATATTTACTAGCGGACCCGGCAGACGTCGTCCTGCCCGCTATTAGCGCCACCTACCGGGTCCAATTTTTCTACTTATAAACAAACATTCCTCTTGAATCACTCTATCTATTAAAAAAAACCGCATCAAAATCCGTTGCGTAGTTTTAAAGATTTAAGCATACATAGGGACATAGGGACATAGGGACATAGGGATATAGGGACAGAGAAAGCGACTTTGTTTTATACTATGTAGTGATAAAATCATCTAAAGTCTCATGTTTAGCATTTTTAATAACTAAACAAAATTTTTTACTTATGAAAACACGTTAATTTGACAGTCTTTGAAGTACTTATCCGAACTTAATCCTTGTTTCTTAAATCTGGCTATCATTAAAAGGGAGGTATTGCAGGATGCTGTTATGTGCTGGGAGCTCGTAATCTTGCAAGCATTACCGTTCACTTTATTTTATCTCCAAAGCCAGCTCCGCACGATGTGGCGTCGTTAGGGTTCCATACATCATATATATCATATAATTTATTGACATAATCTGCAATAATCAACTACAAGTATGTAGGTACTCTCAATGGAAATATTTACTCTGTAGTTCATAGAGCATTATTTAATTTGTTGTTTACTTTGAACAAATGCAATTTCACCCTAATAACTTGAAGCGGACTAAAATTCGTAAAGTCTACTTCGAATCCCATTTTTTGGTCTATTATTAACCCCATTATTTTTATGCATGTTTTACGCTTAATTGGAGCAAAAGGGTAATATTATGTCATGTGAAACAAGGGTTCTTTATGTTATATTATGTTACAATAATTCGAGAGTAACCTACTTTGCGATAGCATATCTTTGAAAATAAAATAGAAAAGTGAAAGTTGGTCAGCCGTTTAATATACGAGGGCGAATCGAATGTGATTGATCAGAACAATCAAGTAACAGATACGCATAACACGACACGATACCACGCATCATATAGAGACGGGCAAACTTCACCCGATATTTCTGCAAAGCAATTCTTAAATCATGGTGATTACGTGACGTGGGCTAGCATAGCGGCGTAACCACAATAGTCCAATAAACTGCTCTGAGTTACGATCTTTCTGGTTTGAAAACAATATTTTACATTCAAAAAGCATTTCATTCTTAGAAAGTTTCTTACAAACCTAAATATTATATACATAGATCGAAAAAAATTGTAACTTAAGTAATACTATGATGTCACACGAGTAGGAACTCAAGGAGCGGTTTACGCTCGTGCCCGCCGCGGTTGCTGGAGAGTGTTTTTATTTCTATACTCACGAGACCGCTTGTTTGTGCGGGAATCGCAGCCGCCGCGGTTGCGGTAGTCGCCCGCAAACTTGGCGGGCGATGATCGCAAGATCGGCGGTTATTTACGACTGCAATGAAAAATGGAATCTACTCTACTAGATTCTAAAACAACATACTAGTATGCGACCGCGGCCAGCCGGTGCAGCGGGACCCGCAAGCAACCGCGCACTCCGCGGGAATAAATCGCGTCGTGAATTTTGCTCTCTACATTTCCATGTATTTCGTGATCGTACGAGTGTTGCGGTCCCGCAACCGCGGCGGGCGCGGGTGGAAACCGCTCCGTGAGTTTCTACTCTAATACCTACTGGGATCGAATAGAGCATTATAAAATTCGTATTTTTTTATTTATACGCCGCCTCTATGTTTAAAATACATTGAAGAGATTGAAGAACAAATTAAGTATACCAAAAACCAAAACGGAAGTTGTACAAGTCGCTCCCAATTAGCGTGATCCCATCAGATCAATCAATCAGTCGAAGCGATGCGGCTTCCCGCTAATCCTGAACTGCGCCCAAATACGATTAGAGTACGAACTTGCTAATCCGCTGTTCACAGCGCGGTCGAATCGACAACTCACGCTGAACTTCATGAAGGATAAGATTGTAGGGACTTACTTATTTCGAAATTGCAGATACATTTTTGAATAGGTATATTTTTAACCCCCGACGCAAAAACGACGGGGTGTTATAAGTTTGACGTGTCTGTGTGTGTGTGTGTGTGTGTGTGTGTGTGTGTGTGTGTGTGTGTGTGTGTCTGTCTGTTCCCCTGTGGCGCTCAAACGGGTGGACCGATTTGAATGCGGTTTTTTTTTGTTTGAAAGGTGAATTAGTCGAGAGTGTTCTTAGCTATGTTTGATGAAAATCGGTCCAAGATGGCCGCCGCTACAAAATGGCGGATGATATATTTTTTCACAACTCCCTTGATATGGGTATCAAATGAAAGGGCTTGACTAGTAGAATAGCACTATTGCAAATTCAAGATGGCCGCCGCCACTAAATGGCGAATGTCGGGGTTTTTTTAAATTTTCAATTTACACTTGTTATTGAATAAGTTAGTTAGGTACATCTTACTAATATTATAAACGCGAAAGTTTGTATGGATGGATGGATGTGAAAAAACTAATGAACCGATTTGGCTGTTTAAAACAAACATAGCTTATAATATCTACTTTTTATCCTGAAAAATCCACGGTTCCAGGGGGGATTTTGAAAAAACCGAAATTTGCTATAGCAATCTTCAGCTACAGCTAAACGTAGATTACTATAACAAACTTCCTTGAAAGTAGGTATAAAGGTTGGAAAAGGGAGAAGGAGCGGGAACCGGAAATCCACGATTTCTTCGGGATTTGTGAAAAACCAAAGTTCAAGCGGGCGAAAGCGCGGGCAAAACCTAGTCTATACTAATACTAGCTTCTGCCCGCGGCTTCGCCCGCGTGAATTTCGGTTTTGAACAAATCCCGAGGGAATCGTGGAGTTCCGGTTCCCGTTCCCGCTCCCTTTTCCTACCTTTATACTTAAAATATCAAGCAAGGTCGCTATAGTAATCTACCTATAGCTGTAGATATAGATTTCGGGTTCTTCAAAATCCCGTGGGAACTGTGCATTTTTCCAGGATAAAAAGTAGCCTATGTGTTGCCAATGCATGCTACACAGCAAAGTATTGCAATAATGGGTTATGTGAGCGTGATTTACCTAAGAACAGTCAGCGCCCTCTGTGGCGTTTTGGAGGTCTATATCTATTTTAGTCCTACAGGAATACTTTTCTGGGATAAAAAGTTACTTTATGTGTAAAGTCAGGGCATAAGCTATCTCCATTTAAAATTTCAGCCAAATCGGTTCAGTAGTTGCGGCGGAGAAGAGGAACAAACATACACACAAACTTAATAACTTAATAACGCCTTTATAATATTAGTGTGATTGTTATTTTCCTCGCTAGAAAGCTCCGATACTCGATAGCATACGCGTCCGATCGCTGCTAAATTCAAAATGCTATAGGAGAACTTTACGCATCGCCGCGCCGCCCCGGCCGGCTGGAACTATGTCCCGCAATTTTTAAATCTGTAATATCTTCGAAAATATTCATTTAAATCATATGCTGTAAAGGGCCATATAGATCTATAATAAATCAACAATGTACTTAAGGTATTTAATTAGATAAGGATTTATGCTGTATTGGTTAAAATCGCTTCTAAAATTAGCCATTATTTGTCGCAAAAAAGTAAATGACAAAAATTTTTATTGTGGGATATCCATAAGAGATAGACATATACCATCGCGGAGTTTTCTATAGACCTTTTCAATGTGTACAATACTTAGTACATTATATTGATAAATCTCGTAGGGTTCAGCCTGCGTTTGCAATGTAAGCGGAAAAAATGTAATTATTTACGACATCACATTAGAAACCTCAAAAATAACAGTATTTCTCCACTATTTAATGGATGTTATCATACATATAAACCTTCCTCTTGAATCACTCTATCTATTAAAAAAAACCGCATCAAAATCCGTTGCGTAGTTTTAAAGATTTAAGCGTACAAAGGGATATAGGGACATAGGGACAGAGAAAACGACTTTGTTTTATAATATGTAGTGATAATAAAGCGGAAGAGTTTGTTTGTTTGAACGCGCTAATCTCAGGAACTACTGGACTGATTTCAAAATTTTTTCACCGTTGGATATGTTCGTGATCCTTGAGTGCTATAGGCTATATAATATGTACCACGGGCGAAACCGGGGCGGACCGCTAGTAAGATATAAAATGGCAGTTAGAAGGAAATAAAAATGAATAGAAAACAAAGGTTTTTATTTAAGTAAGTATATAAACTTTTACAAGGGCTTTTGAATCGTCAATCGCTGGTTCGGAATGTCGTTCACATACTTCGCAACTGCCTTAAGAGGTATTTAACATAAACAGACGTCTTAGTAGGCTTGCGCAGCCGATAAAGTTAATTTTATATAGCTGTGCCATATTGAGATAAATTAAATTATTATTTAATAAGACACCAAATCCATACTTATAAAAAAGGCTTGTCCTGTCTGACTCACTGATTTTCAATGTACAGCCTAAACCACTGAAGTTAGAAACTTGAGATTTTCACAGCTAAGTACTTTCATTTATAACGTAGGCGCAGACTAAAGAAAGAGTTTTTGGAAATTCTACCCCCAAGTGAGTTGAATAGAGGATGAATGTTTGAGATTTATAAGAATCCACGCGGACAAAGTCGCTAACATCAACTAGTTGATAAGATGTCCCCGCCACAACTCACTTCTGTGCTACAACGCGAACGAACAGATACTTAACAAATTTAGAAAAAAAAATGTGTCGTCTCTATTGAAAGTTAAATAGATACTTCTTCATAAAGGTTTCATAACTTTACTTTTTAGATCAAAAATTATAATTTACATAAGCTTATGAAGAAAATATCCTATAAGGTATGCAAGTATATAATTTATATTATTAATTAGAAGCTCTGTGACTTAATAACAGGTAGGTACATTAATTAGTAAACATTTTTGTAACTAACAAACGGTAAAACAGGCAATAGATAGAGCTATGTGCAGGCAATAAAGTTATGTAATTTACTGCTCTACCTATTTAAACTCTAAGCTAAATTGCATTATTATTCAATCTGACAAGTGTAAAATTGATAAATATATAGGCTGCAATATCTATGCCCGTGACAAGTAGTTTGTCTTTTATAGCTAATACAAATTGAGTTGTCATATATTTTCATTTATTTTAATAATGAATAATTTACGCGTGTGTAACTTTTTAAAAATAATCTGATGCCGCATGCCGCCAATTCGTCCGCGTGGATTTAGGTTTTCAATAATCCCGTGGGGACTCTTATATTTTCCGGGACAACAAGTAGCCTAGATCATTCTTTTTATATTCTTATACCTTTACCTGCCTGTGAAAGTTCCGTTAAAATAGGTTCAATAGTTCCGGGGATCAGCCCGGACATACAGACAGATCAATAGACAACATTTTTAAAAGCGTGTGTTTCAGTTATGCTTTCATTCGAATAATAATCCTTATCAGCTTAATAAGTGGCGATTATTTTGAAATCACAGATAGGATCTACCTACTTTAATATACTCGTAGGTATATTTATTATTAAGTATTTGTATAGATGACGTTAAGTGGTCGATGAGTTCTTTGGTATGACAAGTGTAAATTGAAAATTTAAAAAAACCCCCGACATTCGCCATTTAGTGGCGGCGGCCATCTTGAATTTGCAATAGTGCTATTCTACTAGTCAAGCCCTTTCATTTGATACCCATATCAAGGGAGTTGTGAAAAAATATATCATCCGCCATTTTGTAGCGGCGGCCATCTTGGACCGATTTTCATCAAACATAGCTAAGAACACTCTCGACTAATTCACCTTTCAAACAAAAAAAACCGCATTCAAATCGGTCCACCCGTTTGAGCGCCACAGGGGAACAGACAGACACACACACACACACACACACACACACACACACACACACACACACACACACACACAGACACGTCAAACTTATAACACCCCGTCGTTTTTGCGTCGGGGGTTAAAAAATAAAAGGTTCGAGGTCGAAAAGATTTTGGTTTGTAATTTGTTGCTGATCCCCAGTGTAGGTAGGTACCAGGAAATTTTTCCTCTAACTTCATTGAAGATATACGTCTATTATGATTTATGACCTATACAGAGATCTTCAAAACCTTCAAACCTTAAGAGCGTTGATGCGTTCTGCGCCATTTTAGCTCATTTTTAAGCTTTTTTGACCCTTCATATGTTGTTAATCTATGCATTTACTTAAAAACTTTTTTATACTACATTGTAGAAAATTTTGTGTTCTAGGGAATTGGAAGACAACATTTTGCAATTTATTGATAGTTTTTGTCTTTATGGCAAAATACCAAAAGCCTATTTTTGAATTTTGGGAATCGTGGAATCTTTGACGTTCACTACATCAAAAGTTACTTGTTCAATTCACACACAAATATATATTTATGAAAGGAAATGCCCTGAACTAAAGACGTGGAAGAAAACATTTTTTAATTTGGCGTTTTTTACATCATAAAAATCCAAGCAAAAGAATTTTAATTTCAGTAAATTATAGACATATAAAACCGTCATTTTAGTAGCTTATTTTTCGCCATTTATAAGTAAAATTAAGTACATATAAAAGTTAAACATATTAGCAATTATATAAGTTAAAAAAAAAATTAAATTAATTACTATTTGTTTCCAAAATATAACCTTGAAACACATGCAGAAAGAGGCAGTAGGAAATTGAACTAGGAAACTAGTATGAGCCGAGGCCTCTCCGCGAACGGACGTAACACTTTTTGTCTCGGCAATTCTTATTGGATTACATGGAATATACGTAAAATTGTAGTGCGACTGTCACTATTCAATACTAGATATTTTTAATGCTCGCTATTTTTTCTTACAGATAGATTAAAACTTTTTACGTATTTTTAATAATTGTATTATAGTTATAGTTGAGGATTATAGTTGTTAATCAGTAATCCATACTATATAATATTATAAATGCGAAAGTGTGTCTGTCTGTCTGCCGATTTTTATGTAATTAAGTACAGAGTTAGCTTACATCCTGGGGACGGATATAGGATACTTTTTATCTCGGAAAATTAAAGAGTTCTCACGGAATTCTTAAAGGTCCATCCGTTTAACCGATTTATACAAAATTTTGTAGGTACAGAGGTAGCTTGCGTCTCGAAAATTGACATAGTTCCCACAGGATTTTTAAAAACCTAAATCCACGCTGACCTATATCCTCCCACCCTTGTTGCCTACCACCTAGCCAATAAATAAAATTTTAATCACTCGTTCATTGTCTTTCATGGCATTAGCGCGGTATCTTATTGGTTTGATTACGACTTGGCATTTTATTGGTTTGATTTGCATTGTGATTTGGATTTTGTTTACCTTCGCATCACCGACCTCCAGCTTGAATTACTGACTGATACTGCTTGCGACTGGATATCGTGTTATACCTATTATTAAATAGGTAAGTTCATTTAAATTTTTATTTTAATTTATCACATTAATATTATAAAGGTGAAAATTTGTGTTTATGTATGTATGTATGTATGTATGTATGTTACTCTTTAAGAGATCTCTTCAGTGCATCTGCACTGCAGATGCGCTGCATCTACTGAACCGATTTGGCTGAAATTTAGATTGGAGATAGATTATACCCTGACTTTACACATAGATACTTTTTATCCTGGAAAAATACACAGTTCCTATGAGATTTTGAAAACTCCGAAATCTATAGCTACAGCTATAGGTAGATTACTATAGCAAACTTTCTTGAAAGTAGGTATAAATGTTGGAAAAGGGAGCGAGAACGGGAACAGGAAATCCATGATTCCCTCGGGATTTGTGAAAAATCCAAAATCACGCGGGCGAAGCCGCGGGCAAAAGCTAGTAGGGTATAATTTTTTTATTTAAATAATCCATACTAATACTATAAATTTTACTTTTAATAGTTATTATGCTATTCTGGACGGAGACAAATACAACAAATCAAAAACCATGAAAATCACTCCAGCCGTTCTCGAGTTATAAGTGTTCGAACTAACACAACTTTGTTTTATATAGATAGATTTTATTAATTCTAATATTTTAAGGTACATTGCTTTATTACAATGAATGATTTCTAATTGCATTTTTTTATTAGCGGTATATTTAATGTTCAAATTAAGTATACCTACAATCTACATACAGAAAATGTATTTATTACCTGTTTTGAATTACTTTAGTAATAATTTTATTTTGTAAATATGTAAAAAGATAAATCCACGATTCCCTCGGGATTTGTAAAAAACCGAAATTCACGCGGGCGAAGCCGCGGGCAAAATCTTGTATGTAAAAAGTAAATAAACGAAATTTTGAATGAATCTGCATTTTTCTTCACTATCTTACCCTTACACGAGTAGGTATATAAAAAAATCAATATCAGAAGCTGTACTATATTCTCCAATTATAATTTTTATGTACTGGTCTACTCTATAAGGTCTTTTTCAAGCATTATACATTAATTATGCCTGCTTTATAAAATTAAAAATCTACGAACTAAAAACTTAGGTATAGGTGCCTAAGAATATTGAAAAAAATAATAGCCCGTTTGAAAATGGTAAAAAGATCAAAACGGTTTGTTACACTACACTGCACTTGGAGCGTTCCGCCCGCGCCCGTTCATTCACGTAAACAAAGAATCCCAGGTAAATGCCTAAACTTGCGAAGCGGGTCCGTGCGTCAACGCTCTTAAGAGAAACCTGTATTAAGAGGGGCGAAAATACTAGCATGTTATTGTAATCGTAAAATTTACTATTATTTCGAACATAAAGACGTACCTATACTTACTAGCGAATTCTGCATGTTGGAAATCAGTACGACGTGCCGTCGAAAGCAATAACAAAATTTAGAGTAATGGCTTTAACAAGCAAAGTCAAGATAACAAAGTTCTCGTAAGTATTCGTAGATAGTGAATGACGTGTTTGCTTAAAATAGTAATTTCAACAAAAGGCACCCAAAGTGGAGTTTAGTAACTAACTCAACATTCTTTATATTTTACTTGGATATCCTTAGATTGATGCTTTTATTTATAGTGTACTTACCTACTTTAGTCAGAAAATCCAACTGGATTATCTTATCACAGTAAATTGAAACAAAAAAAAATACAAAAACAGATGAAAAATGTAAAAACGTCGAAATATGAAATCTAGATCACATAGAGATAGACGGACGTTTGAAATCTGAATTGTTTCCGCCATTTCGACGTTATTAGAATGCGGCGTAGGTATTTATTGCTCTTGTTTTTACGTTTCCGAAAACGCGGGAACGCTACGTCTCGCATACAAAAAATATAGAAAGTGGATTTTTGGACTTTCATTGGTGTCTAGAATCTAGATAGGTAGGTAGATTAACACATCTTGCAATAAACAGTAGATGGATATAATTAAACATCTCTACTATTAGATATTTACAATTTTATAAGTGTCCTTCAGACCGATTTCGGCCACGACGTGAAGGCTGATCATCTACGCAGGGAGATATTATAGTGTACGAGTGAGTGCACAAACACAGTTGCACTCTCTATTCCCTTACACAGTCGTATGAGACGGCAATCCGACACGACCGGATCGGACAAATCAGGCTTTAGGACCAAAAGCTTTACGTGCTCTCTGAAGCACGGGGTTGTAACACCGGCAAATTCCTTACTCCGGGTTGCTAACGAGAATTTCTTAACAAGAAAACCCAATAACTTCATTTTCTTTTCGGACCGACCCAGCACGAAAACCCAGAAACCTCACCGCAGTCGAACAAACTTAGTCCCTAATAGACCAATGGAGCAATCAATTTACAATTTAATAAAGTAGGAAACAACATAAATAACAGAAGTTCGTAATTACGAAGTTAAAATTGACAGAATAATCAATCCACCCAAGGTTTTATGTCAATATTAAAAATAATAACCGTAAAAATTTAATCACGGTTCCCCATAACGACATGTTTAATTATTTTGTGCTTACTTACTACAGCTTAATCGCCCCAAAGCAAGCACCATGGTTATACCTTAAAATTATTTATTAAGCAACTTGTAAAGGGGCGGTTCCTTGTTAAAATAAGATTGACTAATTAAAAATGAAGTCTCAATCATTGCGGGATCTTAATCAACGGTTGCGCGAGTTAAGTTGTAATTAAATTGTTAAACTTCATTTTGCGTAAACCACATACCTACCCACTAGTTATTTTATGAATGAGAGGGTGGAACTTATGATTGCTATTAAGAAACTTATTTAGAGTTATAAACCCGAGGGGCCGAAAGGGTCTCTCTATTTAATTATAGCGGCTATCTTCTGTCACTCTGTCCGACGTTTCTGATACCAACAAGGCAAAAGGAAAGGGAAAATTATGCAAAATCTATCCATATTATAATGTACGTACAGAAAGCGTTCGTTATGAGAAGTAAGTAAGTATCCTGAGGAACCTCATCCTTGATCCTGGAGGATAGGATCCTGAGTAGTATGATTGTGACACACTGGTACCTAACAAGTGTTGGCTTATTTGACCGATATTTTGTTTACCTCTCAGTTAAGATCATTATAAAACTCAGTCTCCAATGGTATACAAATTCTCAATAGCGCAACGGTCGTCGGGCGTGGACTGAGAACAGAAAGGTCGACGGTTGAAATCCCACCCGTTGCACTATTGTCGAAACTATACTCCTAACACAAGCTAAGCTTATTTAGAGGGGAAAGGGGAAAAGCTAAGCTAATATATTTATTTGAAAAAATACAACTCGCGCGTCAAATATTATAATTGATGCTATAAAAGTATAAAAGAAGAACAAGTACTTAAATCTAGTTTTATACGAGTGAACTTAGATTTAATCGAAATTCGGACTTTATCTATTTACACCTAGGTCTACTCACTGGTGGGGTAATATGAATAGTCCACGCCAAATGATGCACTTCGTCATATTTTCTTCATTCAGTTTCACCTACTCGACATTCATTTCGCACCGGATATCGGCGGCTCACTTCGCTCGCCATTCGCCCCATTCGGTCTCATAAATCCACTTCATCAGGATCTCCTTGACGAAGACCGAAGACGAACTTTGGACTTCGCGCTTTACAAAAACACTGTAAGCGTAGGATAGAGAAGATTGCGTAGAATCGGAGTGATCATGTTACGTACTGGGCTTAATTTACAATTAAGTAAATATCATTAAACTGAAATATGAATTAACCCGCATCAAGACGACAACCGTCAAACTGTTCAGAATGGACGCAAGCTTTCACTTACAAGCTTTTAACTGCTTTGACATAAACCGAATCTTATTAGCAGAGCATTAAAACTCACAATTGTTTGCTCTTGCTAATATATTGTGTAAAGGGATACATGATAAAGTAATTAATGTTTATCTCTATATCGTGGCCCGTGGGGTATGGGAGCGTGCGTGTTAGAGACAAAAGCTTTCTTAAATAGTTGAATAAAGATAATAATATGGACGCTAAATAGTATGTACTTTGAGTTGCAAAGTTCTTGTCAGTGTGATACCTAATATAAATAATAAATAAATAAATTTTATCTGAACAATTACTTAAACAGGAAGGAGAGCGAAATAGGCCCCAAAGTGGGAACAAAGAAGCACATTATCAGGCACTCGGCAACAGTATCAGTCATTACGGTTACAATTGCCACGCTAATGGTTTAACCGACGGTAATTAGTTGCGCAACGGATGTACGGTGGCCAAAAACTTGAATGTGACCGGATGGTATCTTTAAATTTAAACAAATTAACTGAATAAGATGCTAATTGTCAATAATTAATATAATATGATTGATTTACTTACTGCTTTACAACTAAAAGTCACATAGGTAAATATTCAAATATAATTGAGTAAAAAAATAAAAATAACCGTTAGGTCGCTTCGCACACCCGACGGAGGTGAAACATGGTCTTGCTCATGGGCATCTTATTCGCGCTGCCCAGCCAATAAGATGTGTCATCGCTGTGCTCATTCGTGCTGTGTGAAGTCAAATTTTCCATTTTGGTCCCAATCCCAAGCGATCGAAAAGAAGTTTAATTTAATTAAAAAAGGTCTAGATGCGTTCTGAGTGGTGTAAATTTTGTGTAGTGTTACAGAAACAAGTATAAATTAAAAATTTAAAAAACCCCCGACATTCGACATTTTATGGCGGCGGCCATCTTGGATTTGCATAGTGCTATTCTACTAGTCAAGCCCTTTTATTTGATACTCACATAAAGTTGTGAAAAAATCTCACATCAAACTTATAACACCCCGTCGTTTTTGCGTCGGGGGTTAAAAATACACAGCCTAGCACAGATAAACAGCCAGTGGATTTCCAATAAGAGACGGGAAAGCTTGGTTTAGCTAATCGGCTGATCAGTAGAACCCATACCCTTCTATGCAGTTAAAATTTCGATTAACAATGATAAACGCGAATCGTAAGCTACGCACATTGAATTTATTAATTCTGTATTTGAAATTATATGTAGTTTAAAGTTTTATTTGTAACACTGCTATCACATTCCATTTTATATTACTCAGAGCTTGAAAACCTTTCAATAAGTGTCGGATAGCTTATTCACAACTTTTATCTTTGTCACTCCACATAAAGTAAGAAAGTGACAAAACTTACGTTTAGGCTGTTGTCCACTTATCAGAAGGCTATGAAACAGGCCCTTAGGTAACTATTATGTATTTAGGTATCCGTCAGATAAAATAAGCGAAAAATCTGCCATAAAAATAATGAAATTTCAGTGTGGCTACCATATTCGCTGTATCGATGCAGACACGATGCGGCAGTGGGCACTAAACTGTCACGCTGTTCTAATTATTGTGAGCGAAGCTAAACAATTTCACAGAAGCACTGTACCTCTAACCAGACTGCAGACGCTATTGTTTGCGTCTACAATCAAATTAACGCAGCCATTGATTGAATGTAGCCGATACCATCTGGCTATTGACAGAGTTTAGATGAAATAAAAGAGGTTTACTTATTTGTTTAACCAATACAACGTTATAAGAATTTCGAAAGCCATCGTCGTCATCATCAACCAATAGAAGACCACGGCTGGGCATAGATCTCTTGTAGAGACTCGCACACGCTGCGATCTTGTGTCGCTTGTATCTAGCGGCTCCCTGGGTCTATCAACACTGCGCTTTCTGGAACGTACTTAATTCGAATGAAAAAACGTAAAATGAGTTCAAATTAGCTACTTCACTACATAGTATAAAACAAAGTCGCTTTCTCCGTCCCTATATCCCTATGTCCCTATGTCCCTTTGTACGCTTAAATCTTTAAAACTACGCAACGGATTTTGATGCGGTTTTTTTAATAGATAGAGTGATTCAAGAGGAAGGTTTATATGTATAATAACATCCATTAAATAGTGGAGAAATACTGTTATTTTTGAGGTTTCTAATGTGATGTCGTAAATAATTACATTTTTTCTGCTTACATTGCAAACGCAGGCTGAACCCTACGAGATTTATCAAAATAATGTACTAAGTATTGTACACATTGAAAAGGTCTACAGAAAAGTCCGCGATGGTATATGTCTATCTCTTATGGATATCCCACAATAACATTTTTTTGTCATTTACTTTTTACGACAAATAATGGCTAATTTTCGAAGCGATTTCAACCAATACAGCATTAATCCTTATCTAATTAAATACCTTAAATACATTGTTGATTTGATATAAATCCATATGGCCCTTTACAGCATATGATTTAAATGAATACTTTCGAAGATATTACAGATTTAAAAATTGCGGCGGCGGGAGCGTGCCTATAAGCGCGACCGAAAACGCTGCCTAATCCCTGAGCGGGTAGTACCTACGCATAATATGCTCTACTACCCGTGCGAAGCCGGGGCGGGTCGCTAGTAAATAATAAAAAGGTGAAACTTAAGTCGGTTATTAAAAATAAAATTGATACAAAAGGTAAGATAAAAATAATGATGTTAATTGGTTTTAACGATAAGTTTTAATTAGGATATGGGTCTGATATAATCTTACCAGAGACTCAAGGAAAAAAATTTGAGTAAAAAAAGTTGGTTAGGACTAAAAATATCTAGTTACAATAATTATAATAATTAAGTATGTTATACTCAGGCTCACCTAACAGGTATCTTTGCCTCTATGAGAGTGAACTTAGCTACACTGGTTCTTATTCGCACAGCAAGCCTAATTGAATAATAATTACCGTCGAGTTTCATAAAATTAACTAAAGACTATCCATTAACTTTCCCGTTATGGATTACTTATTGTACTTATACCTACATAATATTTATGATATTTTCCGGTGTAAGTAGGTATAATAAGTACTAATTGTCTAGTCTAATGAAAGGTGTCATTTGTTGTGCATCCGGGATTTCCGGGATTCTCCCGGAATTATCTGTGATGTGAGTGTGTGTATTGTACCGGCTTTTTGTTTATATCAACATATTTTTTTAGGAAAACTAAAATGACAGTGATCCTTGACTTATCACCGAAAATTGTAATCTAACAAAAATAATAATTATTATTCATGGATAAAAATTAGGAAAAGTTAAGCTAAAATTGAATTGGGATAATATTATGGTCACTCTACTTTTTATTGATGCAAATAGAATGCGAAATATTTTCGGTAGATAGCCCTACCTAGCATCAAAATTAAATTTAATTCTGCTTTTAGTTTCATGTTACCTATTTAAAAAAAAAGCTATAAAAATGTACGAGGCTTAACAGAAGTGGACGCCACGTTGGACATCGAGCCCACTTGTTGCTACACCGATTTCATCTATCCCACGTTGCAAGGCATCGAGACAACATGTCCGCGACGCCAGAATAGTAATGGGAATAAACCTTTGATAATCAGCAATCAGCAGTCAGCATTTTGTTATAAATTATGAGTCGGAATCGAACCTACGATCTGCACCTAAGAGTCGGAATATGTAACCACAACGCTACGATAACATTACAGTCAAGCGTTAAAATATTATACAGATAGGTGCAGGACGCTAACGCCATCTCTCGACAGCTCTTAGTACTAGCCCAGAAGCATGGATTTTTCAGTTTGCCAAAATATTATTATTATTATTGAAAATTAATTTTCATTGTAACGTATCAAATATCAATACGGTATTAGTAATAAATAATAATAGTACTACTAATAAATAATTTGAACTGCTAATAAGTGATGACATAAATGGTTAGTTTTAATTATCAGGATATACCTACTTAAGAGCAACTGCGAGTCTTGAGTTGCGATTGTTTGGCGGCTGATAGCTGTAGCCAAACATTCTTACCTCCTGTAGCAGGGTTTCTTAAACTTTTTCTAGTCAGGACCCCTCTCAAAATTTCAAAGAGCCCACGACCCTTTTCGAAAAGATAAAAAAACGAGGTTTAGCTTTTACCAGCTTTTATATTGTTGGCTGCTGCTTGTGCTGGATTAGAACGTCAAATTGTACGTACACAGTATTTACTGACATCATATTTGTTGTATACCAATTTTTATATTATTTTAATTTTTATATTATTACCTATTATGTTAGGTAGGCTCGCCATGGACCTCTAGCGTTAGTTACACGGACTCCTCAACGGTCCATGGACCACAGGGTAAGGAACCCTGAGGATGTCCTTGGGCAGAAAAACTTCCAGCCATTATTGAATGGCGTAGGTCAGCTGACGTTCACTGGCTCTTCGACCATTCCTAAATTTAAAATAACACAAAAAGATCTACTATCAACGATCAAATTATCTGGTGATTAATTACACGTCAAACAATCGTTAATTAAACTGACATCGAAAGAAATGAACATGATCGAAGAAAGCGTACTTACTACCTACCTACTCGTAACGAGCATGTTGACCGTGGAGTGGACGCAGCGCGCTGCTCGTATCTCCACGATCAGATAAGCGTGAGAGCTAGGAAGTTCAACGAATTTCAATTCGCAACCGGACGCCCGCCATCCGACCAACTGACTGCACCCACTTTCCCTTGCTAATACGACATTCGAAAAAGGCCAAAGGCTAAGGGCGCACGCAAAACTATATGTATATTGTATAGGTAAGCACTGTGAGCACTGTCCATATATCTGTAGGATTTTTTTGAGACTGTTAAGTTTTCACTTGAAATGCAAAAAAAGTTATGGAAGTCGTTATGCGTCAGAAGATGATGGTAATCCAGCATTTTATAATCATAATCCTTGCATTTGCATGTCATCACTATAGCCCCATAATAAGCCCACCGCTGGGCACAGGCGTCAACTCTTAGGCGAGAGGGACTAGTGGTTACACTAATATTTGCGTGTCGCATCGCACTTGCGTTGCGTTCGCTCACGAAGGATGACGCCTAAAAGAAAGCCAACGACACCTTATGTATAAGAAATGATTAAGAAGTTTGACAACTATGAGGGAACCGATGCATCAACAGCACATATGTACATACAACCATAATCTGCTACCACTAATAGCACATGAGTAGAAATATTAATTCTACTCATGTGACTATAGCGCATACAGTTCCGTAGTCGAGTAAACAAATCCGCTACGTGAATGTGATAAGAGTGAAGACAGCCTTACGCACTCAAGACTGATCTTACCGATAACAGCCGATAGACATCTTTTAAGCACAATAACAGAAACTTAATACTGTTTAATGCTGTTACGAAATCCATTCGGATCTGATAATGATTGGGTGCTATCGAGTTTCATAATAATTTTCTAACTGTTCATTGTTACGGCTTGCGGTAATGAGCATGGACGTGACTAAGGTGTTAGAAATACCACTTCATTATAGTAAATCATTGGGCTATTGCTTAAATTAAAATAGATATCTATTGGCATGTATCCGAGTAAGTAGATATGAAGTGTTAATAACATGATTAAAATGATAATGAGAACTTCATCCACCTCTAACTTTTTGGAGTTATGTGCAAGTAATTAAATATCACTTGTTTCAATGGTGAAGGAAAACATCGCGAGGAAACATGCATGCCTCAGAGTTCTCCATAATCTTCTCAAAAGCGTGTGAAGTCTACCAATACTAACTTGGCCAGCGCGAGCATGGTGGACTGCGGCATAAATTTTTCTCATTTTGAGAGGAGACTCGTGCCCTGTAGTGGGTCAGTAATAGGTTGATAATGATGATGA
The DNA here is from genome assembly GCA_920104075.1 of Melanargia galathea. Lineage (NCBI taxonomy): Eukaryota > Metazoa > Arthropoda > Insecta > Lepidoptera > Nymphalidae > Melanargia > Melanargia galathea. The sequence goes on along the minus strand of OV049856.1, from coordinate 28,550,675 downwards.
TGAATGATATGATTGCGTTGGTTGTTTAACGATACATTGCGTGAAATTACGTAAAGTAACAATTCTATAGAAACTTCTAAATTGCTGTGCTTGTATCTCCTCTAGCATAATAATATGTAAAAGAGATACTAAGTACGCGTGGGCAAGATACACATTTCTTCTTCTTCAATCAAGAAGTTAAGGAAATCAAGAACAGTCCAACTCAATTTTAACTTAGAGTTCACTCACGTTTCCTTCACAGTAAATCTAAATATTCCTTAATGAAAAACAATGAGAGACGTTCTAAATTTCTAATCTTGTTTTCATTTCATTACGTCATTGAGCATTGTGTTGAGAATTATTGAGTCAGAATAGGGGGATATGGATATTGGATTCCCATATTCTGTCCACTGATTTAACTTTTATGAGTCTCCAAGACTCAATTATTAATTGTTTTTTGAGAATAGTTTGTAATATGCTACTTGGACTATAACATGAGTTCTACGCTTTTCCTTTTCAACAAAGTGTAAAGTTTGTGCTTTGGAGGTGTAGCAATTAGCCTCGCGGGTGGGATTTGAAGTTTGAAGTCCTTTTTAGTGGCCATCGTATTATAGTCCCAAGAAAACTCTTACCAGTATCCTCATATTTGGTAGCTATGACGATAATATGCTCAACGTCTATTTAACAGTGTAAGAAGTTACTTCCCATGATGTCTCAAATAAGATCAATTTGTGAACCGACAAGGCATCGGAGCGTCCAATCCTAACTTATCACTTACGCTCCATTAGGTATAAGAAAGATTGACATTGCCCAGCCTCCGTTTTGACACTCAAAGTAAAAGGCTTTCGAAAGAGAATTGTCGCATTTTCTAATCTAATCGCAACTTATTAGTATAATCTGACGTGCAAATGCCCAGCTTTATTTACGGTACGATAGGTAGGTCAATGGGCAAAACCATTACGCCGTCACACTGCAGAGCAATTTTACTGACTTACTTGTATTTTGCAGATAGGTAGACATTAAGTATAACACGTCTTGGCGTCATTACTATGCGCTAGCAATTATACAGGCCTAAATTTCAATTATGAGGTATTTTTACTACTAGTTCGCGAGGTATTAGCACATTAGCACGAGTATCACAGTATTTCAGCATAGCAGTGTGGTAGCATACAATTTGTATGCGCGACGCATATTCACAATTCGGGCCTCAGAAACTAATATAGCATTGTCTCTCGGTAAATCTATTGATAGTTTTTAGGAAGGATTTAAATTAAGAAATAAATCTTGACAATAAATTGAAGGAAGGCTTCATGCGGGTGGAAGTTTTGAATTTCGTCGGAGATATTGAGCAATCTTGTCCGTCACTCCCTTTACATACGTTAAGTAAGCCGGTGAACGTTCTGCACCAACTGGTTTGGGCTTACATGATGTCTGCGCCCATCGGGAACTCTGACGCCAATTGTAACCGTTCAATTCCAAGGCCTGTCTGACCTGTCCCAGTTCTTCTTCTATGTAAGGCGGGTCACATAGATTTAGGGCTCGGTTAATAAGACTTCTCGGCACAGAAGACAGGTGCGACGGATGGTGATGGGAACTCGCATGTAGGTATCTGTTGGTATGTGTGGGTTTCCGGTATACTTTGGTTTGGAAACTGCCTCCCGGCACCCTTATCACCATAACATCCAAAAAGGGCAACATACCATTCTTCTCTTCCTCAACCGTGAAGTGCACCTTCCTTACATAGAAACTTGCCTTACATAGAAGAAGAACTGGGACAGGTCAGACAGGCCTTGGAATTGAACGGTTACAATTGGCGTCAGAGTTCCCGATGAGCGCAGACATCATGTAAGCCCAAACCAGTTGGTGCAGAACGTTCACCGGCTTACTTAACGTATGTAAAGGGAGTGACGGACAAGATTGCTCAATATCTCCGACGAAAATTCGACGTCAAGACGAGGTTTCGTCCACCTGGACAAATACGGAGTATGTTGCGCTTTCCCAAAGACAGGGATCCTCTTAACGTTCCCGGAGTATATATGATCCCCTGTGACTGCGGCAAGAATTATATTGGTGAGACTCGTCGCAACATACAAACGAGGATAAGGGAACACATCCGCAGCGTTAAAAATGTGGACACCAATGGTTCAGCAATAGCGGAACACATACACAATTCGGGTACGACTCACTACATACGTTTCGACAAGGCTACCGTATTATCCAGGGAAAAGCATCTAGTACCGCGGAAAATACGAGAAGCGATCGAAATAAGTCGTAACCCGAATTTCAATCGGGATAGTGGATGGGTTTTGCCACCAGCGTGGAAACCGCTTTTTAACGCCAATACTACGCGATCGCAAAATTTGGAACCAGACACTGTGAGTTCGGCATGCCTCCAATACGACGACGGTGTCAGCGATGAAGACCAGCATGAACCGTCGGAAGTTGTGACGGAGCCAGCTTCCCCCCAACCTCAGCCCCCCTCGCAGCGCGCTCTCCGCGCGGCAGCGCGAGCGGCTCGCAGTTTGATTTGCGCCGCGCCGCGCGAACATGCTCATGACTAAGGGCCCCGGATGGGCTCGAAACTAGTCGGGCACACTCCGACAAAATACACGTGAGTTAAAGCCGGTGTTTCAATTAAATAAAAATGAATATCACTCACGATAGTTTAAATGTTAAAATAGGAAGTTTTGAAATATCTTTATGAATAGGGGGTCTACGTAATAGAGAAAACCTACATGCAAAATCGTAACTTTACAAATGCTCAATCCCTGGGGATTTAATTGGTCACTTGGAAAAGCAATATTATATAGTTAAAGTAACAATATACATTTATAGTTCATCTCGAATTACTTCGGAGAAAGTATAAGTAGGTACCTATGCTTAAGAAAAATAAAAATGACGCCATTTTGTCGTTTAAATTGATGGGTATTCATAAGGTTTACATTAAACGAATTAAGACCTTTACTTTTAAAGTACTCAATATGATGTTTTATTGTTGAGGTTGCAAATAAAGCGGACCGAAGCTCGCCACGGGCGTCTTGTTGATTGAGGTTTATGGCTTTATGGTTTTAATATTCGGTTCTTAAGTTATTTTAAACAGAATAACATATTATTAGTCTTCTTTGATCTACCGTATTCTCCGTATTTAAACAGCATCTGCTTATGATAATTAATTTAGATACAACAAGTTAACACGTGCATGTTTTCTTTTAACCGAACCTATACTACGGGAGGTCAAGGTTCAATTGAAAAAGTCATTTTATACCGACTGGAAATTTTAACAACAATAGTTTAGACCTAACCCATCACAGCTCCGAACTTCAGCTGCCGCACCAGTGGTGGAGTTAAGAGTGAGAGCATGTGAAAGTGCTTGAAAATCAAAGCGCTCCGAGTGATTTTATCCCGCACCAAAATAGTCTTAAATCATTGTTTCAATCATTTTTGATACAGAAACAATATTCAGCTGCAGCGCCGAGGGTGGGTTATACTTCCGCTACGCGCCTGAAGTGCATTAAAATTTTGAAAAAAAAAAAGTTATTTTATACCTTATGAAATTTATGCAGCAGAATTTTCACACTTTTAAAATAATAAAGAAAATCTTCAGCTGCACTGAAGGTGGGGGAAAGACCTTCAGTCAGCGTGATAAACATTTTGCGCGCTCAGTGCATTTAGCCTAGTAAATCTAGGAAAAACATCCTATAGTTTTAAAAATTGGCCAAATGTATTCTTTGGGCCTTCCTCTTGAATATATCCGAAAACCCCATATGGGGGGTGCGTAACCAGACGCCATTTTTAATTTTGTCCCTTTTTTCGGTTTTGTTCTCATATCACGAAAATCTCTACAAATAGCATTATAATTACTTGTGACAAAAGTTTTAATATACAATTTGCCACAAATTTGGTCTCTTGCATTTTTACTCTAAGTTTATTACTTTAGGAGATATTGGGTGTTTAAGGGTATTTTAGGTCCCTTTTTCGTTTTTTTTACTCATATCTGGAAAATCTCTACGAATAGCATTATAATTACTTCTGACGAAAGCTTTTGTATAAAATTTTCTACAAATTTGGTTCCATGCAGTTTTACTCTAACTTTATTACTTTAAGAGATATAGGGTGTTGAAGTTAATATTTGAGGCCCTTTTTTGATTTTTTGCTCATATCTCGAAAATCTCTATGAATAGCATTATAATTACTTCTAAAAAAAGTTTTAACATAAAATTTTGTACAAATTTGGTCATGATCATTTTTACGCTAAGCTTACTACTTTAGGAGTTATAGGGTGTTTAAGTTAATATTGGAGGTCCCTTTTTCAGTTTTTTGCTCATATCTCGAAAATTTCTACAAATAGCATTATAGCTACTTCTGATAAAAGTTTAAGCATAAAATTTTCTACAAATTTAATCTTGTTTATTTTACGCTAAGCTTTTTAATTTAGGAGCTACAGAGTGTTAAATTTAACAGGGAGATAAAATAGTATAGATTAAACCCCGGACATTCGCCATTTTGTGGCGGCGGCTATTTTGGACCGATTTTCATCAAACATAGCTAAGAACACTTCCGACTAATTCACCTTTTTAACAAAAAAAAACCGCAATGCGGTTTTTTTGTTTGAAATGCATAAAAATGAACAGGACCAAATTTGTAGAAAATTTCATATTCAAACTTTTGTCCGAAGTAATTATAATGCTATATGTAGAGATTTTCGAGATATGAGCAAAAAACTGAAAAAGGGACCTCAAATATTAACTTAAACACCCTATAACTCCTAAAGTAGTAAGCTTAGCGTAAAAATGACCATAACCAAATTTGTACAAAATTTTATGTTAAAACTTTTTTTACAAGTAATTATAATGCTATTCATAGAGATTTTCGAGATATGAGCAAAAACCCAAAAAAGGGCCTCAAATATTAACTTCAACACCCTATATCTCTTAAAGTAATAAAGTTAGAGTAAAACTGCATGGAACCAAATTTGTAGAAAATTTTATACAAAAGCTTTTGTTAGAAGTAATTATAATGCTATTCGTAGAGATTTTCGAGATATGAGCAAAAAAACGAAAAAGGGACCTAAAATACCCTTAAACACCCAATATCTCCTAAAGTAATAAACTTAGAGTAAAAATGCAAGAGACCAAATTTGTGGCAAATTGTATATTAAAACTTTTGTCAGAAGTAATTATAATGCTATTTGTAGAGATTTTTGTGATATGAGAAAAAAACCAAAAATAGGGACAAAATTAAAAATGGCGGCTGGTTACGCACCCCCCATATGGGGTTTTCGGATATATTCAAGAGGAAGGCCCAAAGAATACATTTGGCCAATTTTTAAAACTATAGGATGTTTTTCCTAGATTTACTAGGCTAAATGCACTGAGCGCGCAAAATGTTTATCACGCTGACTGAAGGTCTTTCCCCCACCTTCAGTGCAGCTGAAGATTTTCTTTAATATTTTAAAAGTGTGAAAACTCTGCTGCATAAATTTCATAAGGTATAAAATAACTTTTTTTTTTCAAAATTTTAATGCACTTCAGGCGCGTAGCGGAAGTATAACCCACCCTCGGCGCTGCAGCTGAATATTGTTTCTGTATCAAAAATGATTGAAACAATGATTTAAGACTATTTTGGTGCGGGATAAAATCACTCGGAGCGCTTTGATTTTCAAGCACTTTCACATGCTCTCACTCTTCACTCCACCACTGGTGCGGCAGCTGAAGTTCGGAGCTGTGATGGGTTAGGTCTAAACTATTGTTGTTAAAATTTCCAGTCGGTATAAAATGACTTTTTCAATTGAACCTTGACCTCCCGTAGTACTAGGCCATAGCTCTATCATTTTTAATTAGGCCTTCAAAGTCAAAAATTTCACCACATATCTAACCCCCCAGCATCAAGTCTAGACGTTCTTTTTTCGAAACAAAATAGGTTACAAAATCTATCTATAACAAGAACAATAGGTCTTAATAAAAAGCTATTAAGCACAGTTTTTTTTCCATCGGCCACTATTCAATTGGACATGGCAATAAAAAATCTTATTTGGGAGTCTCACCTGTCAATTCGGGCGTGATTAATTTTTTAGATTGTGTACGTGCGATTGCATCTTAGTGAAAATCGGTACCATTAAAAATAGACATGCCAAATTACGTTGATATAGAAAATTAAAAGATACATAGTCTTTTGGAAGGGTGGAAACAAAAATCTTACAACTGAAGAAATAATTTATTAATACAGGATATAGATTCGAGTACCTACATACGACGATGCGTGCTGTCAAATTAAATCTTATATAGTGGTATATCTAATATCAATCATTGTATGTTCTATTTCAGTACAAACACCTAATGTGTCATAGAGTGTATGTTGATTAGTATGTTTCCGCCTAATTATACTTTTATGCTATGCTTTTCGAAAGCATGGGGCAAAGCATATGCATATTATAAACAACTAGCAGTCCGCCCCGGCTTCGCCCGTGGTACATAATATATAGCCTATAGCACTCAAGGATCACGTACATATCCAACGGTGAAAGAATTTTTGAAATCGGTCCAGTAGTTTCCGAGATTAGCGCGTTCAAACAAAAACTCTTCCGCTTTATTGTATTATTAAGTATATGTAGATTAGTAAAATGAGATTTTTGTGGTCAACAAAGTTATTTGTTGCATATTTTAAAATGACGTACCATGTCTAATTATCCTAGTAGGTAGTTAGGTACCTATCGCATACTTTATCAATAGAGAACTTTCAATTGTAGCGCTCTTTTTTCAAAGATATATCTTAGGTTTTTACATCGATGTATTATACTATTTAATATAAAAAAAATCCGGCCGACATACAAATTAGCCAGTGCCACAGACGTACAATGCATTCTTTTTTCTCTATTCGCAATCATTTCTGGACTAGTGTGAAAGCGGTCAAAATGATTTATTACCGAAGAAAGTTATTGCATGTATGAAGTTATACTTTTATAAACACGAGATGATACTAGTTTTATTTGTTCCTGTTTCATTACTATCTTTTAGGCTGTTTGATCTCTTTATTTCCAAGGCAGACGGATCCAAGTAGCCGTTGATTGCGAATGATGATCATCATTAAGATTACAAAAATCAATTAAGAAAGTTACTTAGTTGGTTACTACATGACTCTTACTAATAAGAGTCATGATGATTAATATAGAAGTAATTTTCAGGATTTCTTAGTTTAATATCTAGGATAACCCTATTCACTTGAATGGAATTATTGTTGTTTTTAGATGTCCTAAATTCTTCCTCTTGTCGTTTACCCCAAATCCCAGTCTCATAAAATCTCGCAAGTTCTTACAAATTAGCACTTATTTTTCAAGTCACGAAAAATAAGTATCTATTCCTATGCCTGATGCTTGAACCGCGCTATAAGATTAATTTAGATTACCTCTACCTAACCTCTCTATCTGTAGTTTATATATGCGATCGTAGTTCTTACATCTTTTTATTTATGTGGGTATATAATGGTTGTTTTTAATTATTTAACGTTTGTATGTTACAGCAAACAAAATGAATAAGGCAAGTGATTTATGACGTGCCGTGCCATGTCACACTCGCACGTGACGTAATTATGCGTGAAAATTGACAATTCCGGTCAGAATTCTAATACCTTACACTGTGAATGCACACGACATTGTTTTTCATGTTAATTTATTTGGTTTTTGTTTAAAGATAATATTCGTAAAAAAAAACACAAATAGGCTAATATAAGACAGCTATATTCGGCTAAATAGCTAGCTACCTATGTTAGTGTATACTATGGTAGTTTTAATTCTAAAAACACATGATAAGAATCGAATTGAAGATAAAATTTTACGAAGAGAACTGATACGAATAAAAATTGCTGGCAATACGTTCTCCCTTTTTCCAATTGTGCAAGTTTAATGCTTGACTGCGCTAACGAACCTCAGTTTACAATATTTCGTGATGTAGGTAAAATTTATTTTTATCGATGAATAGTTTTATTTCAATTTAGGCAACAAACTTTTCTTAGTATATTGGTTCCGATACGGAATTACTGGTCCGGTCTACAATCCCTATTTTAATAATGTTAGATAGTAAATCGTTTATTTATGAATTTATTCAGATAGAACCAACACAAAAACATAGATATGTAGATACAAAGATTAAGAGCAATAAATACTCGAATTTAGATATTTTTACCGGTTTTATCATGTTACCATCGTTCGTCGACCGCTGTGATTGTTTTACGAACGGCTATTAGAATTATTATTTATTAAGGGGGTACCTATATATTCAAGGTTTGTGCGATTATAGATTGGTATGGCGCTGACTCGGCACAAAGCAGTTGCCAACTGCCATGCATGTGTAGCAGCGCTGATCCTTGTAGTAAACTGCAGCTCAAAGACGATCTTTGCGACAACGCTTCCTCACGTCTTTCTTTCTAGTGGCTTTTCCATCGAATAAGCCGCAGAAATATATTTTGTCGCATTGATTTTTTTTACATTAGCGGTCGTGCAATGGCTGCGATCTCCATATACCTATATATATATATTATATATATAATAAAAAATGAATCCCTATTTTCCTTGGTCACGGCATCACGCATGAACGGCCGATTTTGACGAAATTTGGTATAGACTATAGAGGTAGACTAGGTCTTGGAGAAGGACATATGCTACTGTTTATCCCGGAAAATTATCGAGTTCCCGAGGGATTTTTAAAAACGCGGACGAAGTCGCGGGCATCAGCTAGTACCTACCTACTAAATTAATGATTCAAACACTTATACAGTAAGGTCCTCCTGCGAAGATGACCATCGAAAACAGATCATACACGTGCGAAATTAATTCACCTAATACTACATTGCCAAATTAAAAGTGTAATTAACAATGCCCCGCGCCTTTAGGGCGGCGTGACCTCATTAGACGGCCAGGTAATTAGCAATTTAGTAAAGGGCCTCTTTCATTAATTTCGTAGTCAAATTAAACGAAGACTGTAGTATATACGGGTTTCATAATAACTGACGTAATTTTGGCGGTAATTAAAAAATGCTTTGTAACACGATATTAGCGACTTCGCAGTTCGCCTAGATTCGCCGGTTTCTTTAGAGTAATGAAGATCGACGAATTGTTTAATAAACTAAATTTCAGTCAAATCCGTTCAGTAGTTGCGACGTTATAGACTAACAAACATCCAAACATCCACGCTTTCACATTTTTAATATTAGTAGGATTAAAAAATTGTGACGTGGTTTTTCTTTTGTTTTGCATTTTGATATAGTGCTCAATTTAATTTTTACATTTGAATGTAGTTGTTAAACATGAAGTACAAAATTATGACCAATAAAAGATACCATAAAAACCAAAGAAATACAAGATTCGTAAATTATTATCGATGAATCTTTTAATTGAGATGATATAGGTTCAGTGTACAGTGTAAGTACTCTGTAGGTACATAACCTTACAGCCTATAATTAATTGTTATTATCGTCGAAATTATTGTCTTCTTTAAAAGCAAGTAGGGAACATATTCAGATTTTAAGCGATTCTTGGTTAGCCACAACTTGAAAACAATAAACACAATGACTTTCATATTTAAATATTTAGGACTTATCTAAATTCACTATGAGATAGAAAAGATATTTGAAACAATTTTCTCGATAAAAAGTTATTTATTGCTCTGAAATCATGTTTATTTCACTTTTCATTCAAAATGGTAATTTGTTTTCGTGTATAATTTTTATTTATGTAGATAATTTAAGTTCGTAAAATTGTCATAATTTTCTTGTTTTGTTAAAATTATTATCATGCTTATTCCTAAAACCATATAATTTGATTTTTGCTCACTTAATGGCCGACTTGCTACAACAATCAATAAATCGATCTTCAAATTTTTACTAAAAATCAGAATCGTTGTAGCCCCTTAACTACTTACATATATCATAATTAATTCAAAATAATACTTATGTATCTACAATTTTATTTCATTTGTTCGTAGAAATTCATACGTAATAAAATGTTTGTACCTAGGTATCATTAAACTCTATATTAACCTAATTAAGTCGATCTCCTATAATAGGTAACTCTAGATACAGTTTGTGCCTAATTGCTTACCGTATATCGATATAAGAAAATTATACCGAAACCAATTAGATGGAGCAAATAATTGGTGTCAGTTATGAAATGGTTGCCATTATAATTAAAATAATCTATATAAGTTTAAATAGACGTTTAAAAGTTGATTACGAACTTAGAATTCGAGATTGAACGTATATAAAACTAGCAGGAAAATTGAAGCTCTACATTCACTAAAAATCAGCCAAGTGCGAGTCGGGCCTCACTCTTTTAAGGTTCCGTACATAATTATGAACAACATAACATTTTGGGTCTAAGAAATATTTAATTTCCGAGCTAGACATCGCAACAAACCGTGAAAGAAAAACCCAAAAAATGTTCGTTTGTTTTGGTCACAGCTTATAAACTATTCTATAAATCGTTGTTTTCAGTATTTTTTATTTAAATAGAGCATATGGTACATAATATACCGAAATATCATATTCTTAACTAGTTTAGTTTTTGAGATAGCCCCCGTCATAAAAATGGTCTAAAACTGACAGCTTTGATGGCCCCCCATTCCCTTATTTTTTGAGAAAAATATAAAAAATATATATATTCGTACTCTACTCAATGAGTTGTAAACAATGATACCCCACAATCTAGGGTAAGAAAAAAAATTATTTTTCCGGCTCCTCTTTCATGTATGGGAGCCCCCCTGAAAAATAATTTAATTCAATTTCTAATTCTATTTTTGATTTTGGGTCAACGTTTTACACCAAATACCAAAATTTCAGATTTGTTACCTATTTCGTCAGCAAGCTAGATACCTGTGACCGGCGGACAGACGGACAGACGGACAGACAGACAGCCGAGTGACATTAATAGGGCTCCGTTTTTACCCATTGGTTACGGAACCCTAAAAATAAATATGTTGGGTATTAGGACAGGTTGTAGTATTTAAACCGACAATTTAAAATACATAAAAAATATGTTTTAATAAATATTATATACATAATATATTATACTTATTATAAAATATGCATAATATGAGTATATGTATAATATTTCACACCAAGCAAAGAGAATTTTTTAATCAGTAGGATTTGGTTATACATAATAAGGTATGTCTTGTCTGTCCTCTTAAGTCATTTGTAGTTTATTATATACACACGCAAATGAGTTTGATCACTTCTTCACATGCTTACCTGAAAATAAAAGAAAAAACATATTAGGACAAAATCCAAAAAAGTATATTACAAAAAACGGCAAAGTGCGAGTCAGACTCGCGCATGAATACCACCGTACCATTTTATCTATAAAAACAGCAAAAAATCACGTTTGTCGTATGAGAGTTATTATTCTGTTTTTTAGTATTTTTGTTATAGAACAGAAATACATTTTCTGTAAAAATTTCAACTGTCATCAGATTCATGAGATACAGCCTGGTGACAGACGGACAGACAGACAGAAGGACAACGGAGTCTTAGTAATAGGGTCCCGTTTTACCCTTTGGGCACGGAACCCTAAAAAGCACCACTGCAACCGGCTTTAAGGATTTTTAACAGGATTATCTGATTTTTTCCAAGCGTTCCTGAGAAATATTATTTTTAGGGATGAGTTACGTATATCATGCGGTTAGAGTAAGGTTCCGGTTTAAATTTAAATTTAACCACCAAAATAATGCCATTTTGGCTTGTACAAGTCAGGGTTCTTCAACTTTTTAACTTTTCACCGACATGCAAAATGTTTGGTGGTGTTTTAACGGTAACTTTAGTTTAACTGTCTGTCGTGCTATTGGGCTTGAGCTAGTTGAACAAAACTTGGGGACTATACACACTGCTATGCATGTGTGTTTGCAGTTTGATGCTAAACCGTAAGTCAGTTGCATAAAACTTGAGAACTATAATATTGTCATAGCTATGTATATATGCATGTGTGTATGTTGTTAAGCGGTATAACAGATCGTGACTCGTCAGTGGGTCAAGATGTTAATAACTGATAATGATTTGCTCACTAAGCACGAACATAAAATCGCCTAAGACCGAGGAGATCAAGAGATTGAACAAACGAAGCTCTTTGCTTTGATGCATACAAACTTATAACAGACTTATAAACATCTTGTGAAGCTTCAAGCACTTATTCTATTTGGAGTGTTTAAGCGTCATTTCTTCATCGTAAACATCGGCAGTTGGACATAAAGCAAATCCAACATAATCACTACATAGTGTTTTATTATACTAGAGTTTTCTTTGTTATTTAATTTTAAACTTACACTATACTAACCACTTTCGCTATGCAATTTTTCTTATACAACTTTTCAAAGCTTCTTTCCATTCTAGTTGCCTGGTAGGCTGATATAGGTGACGTTATCACTATTGATAATGTCACCTTTACACTTTAATTTACTATTCAAAATGTCTATGTTACCGTTTTTACCACAAAACGCAAAGTCGACTAAGGCCCAATTTAGACCGCGGCGGAATGGAATGGAAACGAATTTTTTGTACAAAGCATTGTGAACTTTATGTCAATTGTATAACATACGAAATAGTAGCTATAGAGAAATTCTCGAGAATGCGCGAGAATTTCCCTATAGCTATTTTTGTATTTTTTATATTTATTATATATATATTTTATTTTTAATTTTTGGCTCCTATTTAATTTGTATGTTATGCAATTGACATAAAGTTCATTTAGCTATGTACAATTTCGTTGCAAAAAGTCGCTTCCATTCCATTCCGCCGCGGTGTAAATTGACGCTAAGGCACAGATATACATATACGTATACCTAAGCATTCTCGAAACAGCATGCTACTTTTACGGGAAAGAAAAATTTCAAAAATATACAAATTGTACGTGAACAGAGTCGCGTGCAGTAGCTATAATTTGAGTATAAAGCAAATGTTGTATGTATAAAAAGATAACGTTAGAAAAGTTTCGCTGTCGGAGCTAATTGACGAATTATGTGGTTGGAATTTTGGCGCCAAACATTCGTCGTAATGTGTGGAGAAAGCGCGCTCGCGGCGCGGATTTGTGTCAGTGTTTGTCAAGATGTAGACAAAAAGAAATAAATAAAATTCTCTCTGGTAACAATTATTGGTCGCGCGTAGAAAATGAGGCGATTTGTCATCATTAATTTTATTCGCCTACCGTGACGGTTTGTAGGCTTTTTTTTTTTAGAAAATTAACCTTTATGTACTGCAAATTGATAAGAAAGCTAACTCACTCAGCAGGCTATAAGGAGAGTAGAGATGTTTAGAGAGTAGAGAAAACAGAAACAATAGAAACAGCTCAACAAAAACTGATAGAAGTTGGGTTCTAAAGGTGGTTAAATGACGATTTCACTCCGGAAAATGTAGATCAGTATTTGAGAGACAAGATGGACAGACGATCGTAACGAGGGGGAGCCGCAGGACACAAACGGCACAATTGTGCTCTATGCAGATAATCCTAGTAGGATAGAGTACCACGTCCAGTAGTGGATGTATATCGGTAAAGACGATGATGATGTAAATTAAAAAGGGTGCTGAAAATACATGAAACATCTGCCATATTTCTTTTACGTCTATATTTTTTCTCCAACTATGTTTATATTGCTCCGAAGATAATTTTTTATGCAGCAAAGTCGAGGGACTTTTTGCCGAGTTGATTTGCTTTTCTGATACTCTCTTACTTACAGTTTCATCACAAGTTTCATGTAATATGAACTATATTTGAAGTGAGTCAGCCTAAAAACCTAAAAAGTTAACAAATTTTGAGATTCTTAATTTTGTGTTTGATAGAGACAGCTTTGTCTATCTATAGCTAGTCAATAGATGTACGTAACTGGTCGTGTACCTATAGAGTAAGGTCAGTCCTATTGTGCTTACAGAGATAATAAATCGACTGACATCTGCTTACTCGTGGGTAAGGCCTGGTCAGACAAAAAGCGCGATGACAGCAGCACGCCAGGATGTCACACACGCCAGGATGTCACACGGGGGACTACTATGACGTCACTGCAGCGATGCATCGCGGCTCCTAGACATTTGTAATGTAAGGAACTGCATGAAGACCAAATCATGCAAACAGTGCGTTATGCCAGGTCTGTAATAACATACGGCTCTGAGATATGGTCACTAACTATATGGGCCTCATAAGAAAGTTCGGATTCTCTCGGCAGGCGATGGAGAGAGCTATGTTCGATGTTTTAACGTGATCAAATCAGAAGTTAGGAGATTCGTAAAAGAACCAGAGTAGCTGATATAGCTCAATGAGAAGCGAAATTGAAATGGCAATGAGCGGGGCGCAGAGTTCGAAGAAGATAGGCTTTGAGATCCCAATGTGCTGGAATGAAGACGTCGTGAGTCGTGACTCGTGACCGAAGTGCGACCCCTTATTAGGGGAATAGACAGGACGAGACAAATTCAAAAACAATCCTACAACAGATCTTTGTCCAGCAGTCATGGACCTCTATCGGTTGACGAAAAAGGCTACTATACGGATGGGTTTTAGTGTGAACACCTTCATACAGTGCCTTTACGTATGTATTAGAATTTCTAGAAGCCACTTTGGTTTCGCCACCGACCCACGATGTGTGTGACCAGTGTCTAAAGGTGCGTCCAGACTTGAACATTTCACCGAACCGAACAGCGAACATTTCGGCGAACTTGTTACGCTCAATGTGGACGGCGCGCTTGGAGCGCTTGAGATGGGTTACTGCGTAACAGTTCGGCGAAAGTTTCGCCGAACTGTTACGCAGTAACCCGATTCAAGCGCTCCAAGCGCGCCGTCCACATTGAGCGTAACAAGTTCGCCGAAATGTTCGCTGTTCGGTTCGGTGAAATGTTCAAGTCTGGACGCACCTTTATACTCGTGAGTATTATTGTAAGCTAGATTTATTCCATTGAAGGGTGCTATTATTCTGAGAAATAACGTTCCGAAGATCTCGATCTTATCTAGAAGTACGTAAACCTATTTATTTTACGTTATTTATTAGAAAACGACACATTCATTGGAAGCTATAGACGAAAACAATATCAGTCTATTGTTGTTTTGTTATACGTTTTTTTATTTCATCACATACAGTACCTATTGTGATCTTAGAGCATTTATTGGTCTATACAACTTACGTTTTTTATTTATCTTTTAATCGCTTTACCTCAACTGAAGACCTTGTGAAATATAATTAAGTATTATACACTCTAACTTTTCTTTTTTAACTTAAAACGGTAGGTAGGTACTAGGTAGGTACAATAAAACTTTTCCGTCCACTAAAATTAAAATCGTCGTCGAGTTTTTAAATGCGTTTCTGTTGATTAAAAAAGTGAAATTCACAATTGAATAGAAAGTAAACTAACAATCGAAGGTTTGCATTTCAAAAGCGCACTCAAATAAAGCATAAGGCGTGCCGATTTGTCCGTGGCAGATTCTAATCTAAGATAAATGTATCATTGTAATGCCGAGACGCCTCAGAAGCACCAGGGAGTCTGTTTGATGTACAATTGGCGCTCCTAGGTCGCGGTTTCAAATGAATGCGGATGAAACAATTGTGGCCACATTCTGCATTTGTTATGGAAAATTTCCGTATATTTGCGATTGCGGCTCGGAGGCCGATGACATTATTGTATCCCAAAACATGAGTGAACGAATGGCTAATGAGCTGTCTCAAGTACATTGCATCAATATTGTATGAATCTACGTAATAGTGTCCGTTATATCATTAGTTATTATTTTTCAAGCAGGAACCGTAAATATTCTCGGTACCTCTTGTATGATTGTATGATTAACCCGTGATTAACCCTATACCTGGCCATGAAAGTCCGTCAAAATCACACAAACGGATAAACATTTCAAAAACGTCAACTCTACAAATGATGTAAACTTTAAAACTTAGAGTAACTATATAATGCATAGATTTAAATTGCGGATACCCGCGTGCTTGCAATATATTGATAAAGTTTCTAGAACTACCGAACGCTATTTAAAACTTTTAAGTGTTAAGTTGCCGAGACTGCGCATAGAAATTAATTTTAAGTGAGATACTTAGTCTAAAGCTTAAGCAACAACGTCGTAAGAAAGTTCGAAAGATTAATTAATTATTAATCTATTATTATGTTAATATTCGTGACTAGTCCTGGGTGCAAAAGAAACAGAAGAGCATGGGTAAAGTGTTAATAGGGTTTTCTTACCGGTTATCGTCCATTTAGTGGAGTTACTGAGTTTGAGAGGGTGAAAATATATGTTCTATAAAAAAAATTAAACAAAAACTTGTTAAAATATACTTCTAGTATAGTCTATTTTCATTGCATGTTAGTATTTTTTTAGTCAGATAACTAGTTTTTTTTTAATCCTAATAAAAAGCTGAAAATGCCGATTTCACCGGTTATCGTCCACTAAATCTAGTTATCGTCCACCCTTGTACCTGTTATCCGTCCACTGATTTCTATGAGAAATTTACTATGAAAAAGTATGCATGTAATGAGTAAGTAATTGAATATGTAATATTAACACCACTTTAATATGTATTTAATATCTATACCAATTAAAATTAACTTCCTGTCCGTCTTTTCGAAATATATGGGTTTTTATTAGTGAACTTATGTTAACTTATACATTATTAAAAATCCACATAACCGTTTATAAAAAAATTGTTTTCTATTTTTCGTCTATCTTCTATAATATAATAAAACTGTAACAGATCCAATTCTGTACATTGAAGATATTTTGAAAATTTTTATTGGAGGGCACTCTATAATCGATACTGAAGCCAAAACTGCAATTTTTTTCATTTTTGTCTGTCTGTCTGTCTGTCTGTCTGTCTGTCTGTCTGTCTGTCTGTATCTTGGCCGCGCATCACGCCGAAACTACTGAATGGATTCAAATGAAACTTGGTACAATTTGAGTTTATACTCCGAGGTAGGACATAGGATACTTTTTATCCCGAAATTCACCACGGTTCCCTAGGGAGAGGGGATGAAAGTTAAAACGTGTATTTAGCTGTAATTCATTAACGCGTTATCCGATTTCACTCATTCTTTTTTTGTTAGAAAGGTAGTACTTTATATATTGTCCCGTAAATATTTCAAGGTCATAAGTTTGTTAGTTCAGAAATGACAGACATTTATTGGGTTCAAATAACATGGGACCCGGATCTTTGTACGTACGGCTTATTTTAAACTGGCGTGCGTTTAAATTTATGTTTGTCAACCTGTCTATTTGCTCCAGCTAATCTCCGAAACGACTGAATCGATTTTGATGGAACTTTCAATGGCAGATAGGTGATGTTATAAGGAGTAACTTAGGCTACATTTAGTTTAGGTACAAAAAAGAATTATGGGATCCAATCCGATCCTATATAAAACCTTATATCCGCGCGGACGAAGTCGTGGGGGTCGGCTAGTTCGTAATATGTACTTACTTTTCAAAACAGCTGAACCTATTTTGACAGAACTTTCACAGGGTGATAAAGAACTTTATACAAAGTGGTGGTCTTTCTACGCATACGCAATAGCGGTCAACTGCTTGTTTTAAAATAAAACAGATAAAAAAACTATTGCCTTGTTAACGCGGTTTATAGAGTCTACAATATGACATAATATCTTTACCAACTTTGCGCCTATCTATCTTGCATCGTCTTTTACCACATCGCACTTACATTATATAAAAGTAGGTACATATAATTTGGCAGCCTCCCTGGCATGGCGCAGGGGTAAGTCTTATTAGTGGAAGGTCCTCTACTTGATTCTCGGCAGACCAATTTGGTAAATTCAATTTAATAATTTCAAAATTGTCTCTAGTCTAGTATGCCTTACTTCCAAGTCATTAGCGTTTAAGGGTACGGATTCTGCTGTACCTCTTTCAGGTTATCCCGCATCCATCTTAGACTGCATCGTCACTTAACATCAGATGAGATCGCAGTCAAGGACTAACTTGTAGATGAATAATAAATAAATTATAGATATGAGTAATAATCAAAATTCGCCTAAATAATAACATAATATTAAAAAATATATGTTTTTCATACAGTTTAAAATATAGGTGGACGGATAACCGGTGTACTTCAGATTCTCTATTTTAAATTTTGTCCACAAATTATAATGATTGACAATACTATCTTAACTTATAAATATATCAAAGTTCCAAGGAAAAACACATAAAATATAAGGTAATTCTTTTGTCAAACAAGTTTAATCTATCTATAATATAATAAAACTGTAACAGATCCAATTCTGTACATTGAAGATATTTTGAAAATTTTGATTGGAGGGCACTCTATAATCGATACTGAATCCAAAACTGCATTTTTTTTCATTTTTGTCTGTCTGTCTGTCTGTCTGTCTGTCTGTCTGTCTGTCTGTCTGTCTGTCTGTCTGTCTGTATCTTGGCCGCGCATCACGCTGAAACTACTGAACGGATTCAAATGAAACTTGGTACGATTTGAGTTTACACTCCGAGGTAGGACATAGGATACTTTTTATCCCGAAATTCACCACGGTTCCCTAGGGAGAGGGGATGAAAGTTAAAACGTGTATTTAGCTGTAATTCATTAACGCGTTGTTCGATTTCACTCATTCTTTTTTTGTTAGAAAGGTAGTACTTTATATATTGTCCCGTAAATATTTCAAGGTCATAGGTTTGTTAGTTCAGAAATGACAGACATTTATTGGGTTCAAATAACATGGGCCCCGGATCTTTGAACGTACGGCTTATTTTAAACTGGTGTGCGTTTAAATTTATGTTTGTCGATCTGTCTATTTGCTCCAGCTAATTACCGAAACGGCTGGATCAATTTTGATGGAACTTTCAATGGCAGATAGGTGATGTTATAAGGAGTAACTTAAGCTACATTTAGTTTAGATACAAAAAAGGATTATGGGATCCAATCCGATCCTATATAAAACCTATATCCAGGCGGACGAAGTCGCGGGGGTCGGCTAGTTATTTATATTTTTACTAAATCTATTTATTTTCAAATAATAGCTTGGTGGTCGAAACTTAGAATATTTATTCAGTGCAAATTTAGATATCGTCCACGCGTGATTTTGAAGACCCATAGTTTTATATACAATGAGAAAAAAGTGGACGAAGACTAGTCACTAACTAGTGTATGTGTATAGGATTCGAATAAATAAACTTAATTCCAGTTTTGTGCACACCTCGATTGATAACAAGACTACCTAAAATTAAGACGCTAAACCTGTGTTTGACCGCCCGGACGATAACAGGTTTTCTTAAGAAAATAGTGAACTAGTTGTCGTCCACCCCTTTTATTTGTATTCTAATGTAGTCAAAAGTAAAAAAACACGTTCACAGTATTTTATGAAACATAAGTAAGTGCTACAAAGAAGAATCAAACTAAATCTTATAGTAAAATGATTAATAACTTCCCGCGATAGTTGAAGCATGCCACTAATTTTTTTGCTCCACACGGCTCATTTTCATTCCTTAATTGCATACTCGAAATTCGATCGCTTTGTTTTCAAAGAAACTTAAGTGAAATAGACTTTTTTCTTTCTCTGTGTCTTGATAAGACATTCAAGTTGGCATAGAGATGCATTATTTTTATGTAAGTCTTATAATGTTTCTATTTTTAAGCGTTTCTTAAGAGTGATCCGCTCGGTGGACGATAACAGGTGCGTGTCCGGAAACCGGTGTTCCTACCCTAGTTTGTGATAGCTTAAAGCAAGTTAATGATACCATAGTGCTTCTACCAAAAGTGTTTAGTAAAATTATGGAACAATCTTCTCACCCTTATCTCTACGTTAGGACTGTAGACATAAAATTCAACAAGCCTACCTATAAAGTCAGGTCTTTCGTAGACCCTAATCTGTTACCAAAAACAGAAAACTGCAGCGAAATGTATAAATAGACAAACGTTTAGTTTCGTGATCTTCAACTGTATTTGTACGTTTACTGAATGGAGTATCGATCAGTGCCCAATCTAAAGTAAGATCTATCTGACTAACTCAAGAGTTTGACAGAATAGCACATAAACACAATCGTACACGATGAAAACATATGACGTAGAACTCACAAATCAGTACCAGTTGAATCAAACGGAGAGTATGGGTATACAACGAGATGCATATCAGGTCATAACACCATCAATCCTCACTGATGCGCGATGATTTACAGGCTGCAAGAGTAATTTATTCGACACGCCACATCGGCCATTAGGGGTGGCTTGAGTGTGCAAGATGAATAGTCGTATCGGATTCGTAGTCATCTATTTATTTTGAACTTCACACACAAAAACTAATACATATTTTGAACTTAAAGTTTAACACAGGGGGTTTAACACAGGTATTGTTGTACCTTTTAGTACCGACAATTTTTTTATTATCAACCTATTAGTGGACCACTACAGGACACGAGTTTCCTCTCAGAATGAGTAGGATTCAGGCCGTAGTCCACCACGCTGACCAAGTGCGGAATGGTAGACTTCACACGCCTATGAGAACATTATGGAGAACACTCAGGCATGCAGGTGTCCTTATGATGTTTTCCTTCACCGTTAAAGTAAGTGATATTTGATTGCTTAAACTGCACATAACTTCGGCAAGTTGAGGTGCATGCCGGGGATCAAACTAGGTTCCCCCGAAGTTAATTCGAAGTCTTAACCACTAGGTTATCACCATGAGAGTAGTGCCTAGTGATTAAGACTACTACGCTCTACTAAGACACTATATTTGGGATTTTCTTAAATCAGATCTGACTCAAAGCTTCATGATTTTTACTTTAGGCCCTATTGTCACATTTATTTGTGTTTTCTCACAGGACAAATGACCGGTCCTTAAAGTTTCCTGGGGACATAATATATCTAGCTAGTAAGGGTTTCAGGAGAGGGGTTTTTTTATATTATGAGATGGATACAACAATTACCGGACCTTAAGCACATAAACAATTTGACTGAACAATACTCCCCCGTGGGCATTCGGTGGGTGCAGGACTATACTGTAAATGTACAGTAAAATTCCTACTTGATTGGATTATTTGTTGGCGCTGTAATGTACCTATACTAAAATCTGTATTATAGTTTAACAACTTTTATTTTAGAAACTACTTAGGACTTGAGTTAAATTCTTAGCATTAATAAAGTGCAATCATAAATGAGTAATTCATTTATGATTGCACCTTAGAAGAATTTAACTCAAGTTCTAAATAGTTTCTGAATTTACATCATCCAGATGAAACTTGGTTGCGCGACAAGCCCGCAATTTTTTAAATATGTGCATTGTGCATGGACGCCATCTATTGTTCGTTGGTCTATCACAAATCGTAGGCTCAAAGATAACTTCCAGAGCGACACATAGATGGCTCTGCATGTACCGCAAGTCGCGATTTTTTCACTTGAATCGTGACCCCCAGTTCGCTTCCAACTACGGACGACGCTATACGAACAACGCACGCTAACCGTCATCTTAGACGGCCATTAATCTTTCGGTCGCACTGCCGCGCCGCGCAAAACCCTCGATTCTTCAAGCTTCGCATCCACGGAAAATTTCAACCAGCTCGAGCCATCACCTCAAGAGTCTGCGAGTCCAGGTTAGTGATATTTCCAGTGGATAATAGTGTTTCATTGCACAGTGTACTGTTTGAGAATTGTGGGTCATTATTTCTACAACGCAACCATATTACTTGGTGATCTTCCGACGCCGCAACCCCATCAGGTAGCTTGGCTATTTACACGCCACTACCATAAATATTGGTCCATATCGAACCTGGATCCTGTTCCAGTAATAAAAACTTTACGTGATATTACGTCGTAAGATATTCGACAAAGTCACCGCTAATTGTGTAAATGGTTCACAAATAGATTATTTCATTATAATTAACGCATAATTTAATCAATACGCACGCTAATATTTCTTTGGATTAACTAGATTTACGTAAATTATTCGTAAAGTTGTAATCGAAAGTTATAGAAACGCAATTTTGTTAACCGCCATTTTGATTAAGTTGATCAAAGTGCTTAAGTATTACGCATTTATTTCAAGTTTTTCGGGTTAGTTTATCAATAAAATGGAGAAATGTGATTTAACTTCGCAATTAAATATCCTTATTTGCAAAAAGCAAAATCTATTTCAACGATTGAATAGATTATATGAAGTGTCAAAAAATATTACAAGTTTTGATTCGCGAAAGAATGATAAATTTATGAGTGATTCAGAAACCATCGATGAAATAAGGATAAAGTTTGAGTCGGTATTAGATGAAATAAATAATATTTCGCTTAAAATTGACCCTAAAGCGCAGCCTAATTATCAGGCTCTGGATGCCTTTGAGGATTTGTATGGATCCATTAAAAGGATTCGTAATAAAATCTTGTCAACAGATAATATTAGTACTGGAAATTCCGCATCTATTTCTAATAATAGCAATTTAGCTCCAGTTATCAAGTTACCGCCGATTAATATCCCAAGTTTCGATGGAAAGAATGAAAATTGGCCATTATTTTATGAATCATTCAAAAGTAACATTCATAACAATCCGAATTTAACGGATTCGCAGCGCGTTCAATATTTAATTACTAAATTAACTCATGGTGCATTACATTTCACTGCAGGTATTGTACCAACCGGTGAAACTTACCATATTATCTGGGATAGTTTAGTCAAAAAATATCAAGATAAAAGAGCATTAGGTACGCATTATTTAAATAACATTTTCGAATTGAAGAATTGTTCAAATACCGCCAATAGTTTGAATTCATTTATCGAAAAATTTTCCGCTTCTATCGCCGCTTTAAAACAGTTAGATATTCCAGATCTTACTGATTTTATATTTTTATACTTCGCATTAAAAAAGATAGATTCTCAAACTATACAGAATTTCGAAATGTCTTTACAATCGCAAAATACGGAGATTCCGTCCTATACGCAATTTATCGAATTCATTCAACATCAAATAAAGGTTCTCGAACGCTCAAGTAATTCCATACCTTCGCATAATAGGGCAAATAAACCGAACGCTAATAACGCGAGAAATACCTACAAGACGTTCGTCGCTTGTAATACAGACAGTAGTCACAATTCTACCGCCAACAAAACGCGTAACGAATGCCTTCTATGCAAGAGCGATACACACTCACATCTTTACCATTGTAAAAAATACATGGAGATGGAGTCGCCGCAATCGAGGTTTGATTTTATTAAATCAAAAAACGGATGCGTAAACTGTTTGTCTCTGTTCCACACGCTGGCAAGGTGTAATTCAAAGTCATTTTGTGTCAGATGTCTCCCTCTAAAGAAAAAACATCATTCTAGCCTTTGCAGAGGAGATAATATAAAACATTCAGTTTCCGATAACGCGAGTAAAAGCGCCACGTCTAGTTTGACCAAACCTTTTGTCGCATTCGAAACGACCAAGCCTTTAATTCCCAACGCAATCGAATGTTCGACGACCACCGCTAGTCATACGCTTATTTCTTTGCCCCGCGAATTGAGTATACCGACTACCCTCATAAAGTCGCAACCGCGCTCTAATGTTTTGTTATCAACCGCACAAGTTTATGTTAAGTCTTATAATAATAACAAAAAGGATGTTATTCGCT
This sequence comes from Melanargia galathea, assembly GCA_920104075.1. Classification (NCBI taxonomy): domain Eukaryota; kingdom Metazoa; phylum Arthropoda; class Insecta; order Lepidoptera; family Nymphalidae; genus Melanargia; species Melanargia galathea. The sequence continues at coordinate 28,527,129 of OV049856.1, read as the reverse complement.
GTTTATTAGACATTGGGTCTCAAAACAACATTATTAGTCTCAAATGTTGTAAATCGCTTAATTTACCGATTACGCCTCTCGCTCACTCGTACATAAAGGGCATAGGTTCGAGTTCGCAACAAATACGCGGATATGTTTATTTGGATATCGAATCGCGCGTTTACCCCGCTAACAAATATCATATTAAAGCTTTAGTTCTAGATTGCCTTACTGATAAATTACCATCTCAATTTATTGAAAATTGTGATATGAATTATATTAAAGATTTGCCGCTCGCCGATTTGACATGGAATATTCCGGGAGGTATTGATGTTATTTTAGGTGCACAACTGTTTCCGCACATATACCTAGGTGATAAAATCCTACCGAATGGTTCCGCACCTGCCGCGTTATCAACGACCTTCGGATATGTCTTAATGGGTGACTGTAACGTCGATTCCCACCCTGGTGAATCATCTGTCACTGCGCTCGCACTTGATGATTTAAATTTAAATTTACAAAAGTTTTGGGAACTAGAACAATTTAATAATACGCGTCATCTTAGCCCTGAAGAAGCCGAATGTGAAAATTTATACACTGCTTCAGTTTCACGAGACGAGAGTGGACGATATTCGGTCGCTTTACCTTTCTGTAAAAATACTACAGACTTAGGTAACTCACGCTCCGTAGCGCATCGCCGATTACTTTCCTTAGAAAGGAAATTTAAAAGTGATTCTTCATTACGCAAGGATTATAATCAAGTTATTCGGGAGTATATTCAACAAAATTACTTGTCTGAAGTCCCAGAACATAACATTAATACAGATGAGGGATATTACATTTCACATCACGCAGTTATTCGCCCTGAAAAGATTTCTAGTCGCTTAAGAATAGTATTAGACCCGACCGCAAAAACGCAAAATAAAAATATTTCGCTAAATGATATATTACATACTGGGCCCAATTTACAGGCAGATTTATTTACATTACTTTTAAATTTTCGCTTATTTCCCGTCGCAATGACCGCTGACATAAGACAAATGTATATGCAAATCGCAATTTTGCCGCAAGATCGCAAGTTTCTAAAAATTCTTTTTCGATTTGATGAGAAAGAGGAAATACGCACATTTCAATTCAACAGAGTTCCATTCGGGTTAAAGTCCAGTCCTTATTTAGCTATGCGTTCCGTCCGACAGTTATGTAAGGCTGAAGGGCATCGTTTTCCCGATGCAGCTAAAGTCGCTGAAACTCAATTATACATGGACGATCTTGTTCATTCCGCACCTAATGAGCAAACCGCTAAAATTTTATCGCAAGAATTGATCGCTTTATTTAAATCAGGCGCCTTTGACTTAGTCAAATGGTCAAGCAACTCTTCTACGCTATTAGATAGTCTTCCAGACACGCATCGCGCTTCAATAAGTTTTACCGATAATAATAACACCGCGAAAGTGTTAGGCCTCTCTTGGGAGCCTAACGAGGATAGTTTTAGTTTCACACTTTCTAAAATTGATGAAAAATGTACAAAACGCACAATTTTATCGCTCGTAGCTAGATTGTTTGATGTCCTAGGGCTTGTTGCTCCAATCATTTTGTACGCTAAATTGTTAATTAAAGAGCTCTGGCTCAACAAGATTGATTGGGACGACGCACCTTCGGAACATATTGTTAAACGCTATTTAGCTTTGGTTCAAGATTTTTCGATTTTGCCAAGTTTGAAAATCCCGCGACACACTGGTATTACCGAGGGTTGCAAAATAAATATAGTCGCCTTCTGTGATGCTAGCCTAAACGGTTACGGTTGTGTGATTTATTTACATGTTACCGACGTTCACGGTAATATTAGCGTCAACTTGTTGTGTTCAAAATCGAAAGTCTCGCCTACAAAAATTACAACGCTTGCGAGATTAGAACTATGCGCCGCGCTTTTAATGTCAAAATTGATTAAAGTCGTAAAAGATACCTATTCTTCTCGCATTCCTATTGAAGGAATTTTCGCATTCTCGGATTCCACTATAGCGCTGTCATGGATAAAATCCTCGCCTCATAGGTGGAATACATTCGTTAGCAACCGAGTTGCGCAATGTCAAGAAAACTTAGATCCGCGACATTTCTATCACGTTGCAGGGATCGAGAATCCGAGTGATTGCTTATCGCGCGGTATTTTACCGACGCAATTATTATCGCACCCACTTTGGTGGAATGGCCCGGAATGGCTCCGTACTTCGCCTTCTGAATGGCCAATAAATAATTTTTCGCCTACATCTGAAGATTTGCTACCTGAAATTAAATCAAAAACTTTAATAACCACAAATTTTCAATGCGAACAACCGATATTATACGTTTTATCGCAACGCTTTTCCTCATGGAATAAATTAATTCGCTCCGCTTCTTACGTTTTACGCTTCGCGCGACTTCTGCCTTCTACTGGAGAAGTTGACAAACTTAACTTTGTTGAAAACGCAATAATAAAAGATATTCAAAAGGTGCACTTCAGTGATGTAATAACGCAATTAAAAAATAAACAGTTACCTTCGAAGAAATTGCTTAAGTTAGCCGTATTCTTGGATTCTGAAGGAATCTTACGCATTGGAGGTAGACTTTCTAAATCGGATTTGCCTTACGAAGCGAAATATCCCGCCTTACTTCCAAAACATGATCATGCAGTTACCTTGATCATTGATCATTATCATGTTCGCAACTGCCACACTGGACCGAGTCTTTTGATGTCTCTTATTCGTCAACGGTATTGGATACTAGACGCTAGGACGGTTATTAGGTCTAGAGTACACAAATGTAATACATGTTTTCGAGTAAAACCCACGCATCCTACCCCAATAATGGCTGATCTTCCTTCTTATCGTCTGCAAGAAGCGAAGGCATTTCTTCACACAGGTGTAGATCACGCAGGTCCGCTCCGTATAACGCCTACACGACGCCGTGGATATCAATCGCAGAAAGCTTACATATGCTTATTTGTATGCTTGGTAACAAAGGCTGTCCATATAGAACTGTCATCTGATTTGACAGCGGATTCTTTTATTATGGCGGTCAAAAGATTTTTATCGCGCAAAGGTCCAATTTCTTGTTTTTACACGGATAATTCTGGAACCTTTATTAAAGCTAAGTCGCAATTAAATGAAATTTATCCACTGCTAACTAGTTCTGAATATAAAAATAAATTGACCCGCGAATTACAGAACAATCGCATAGAATGGAAAATGATTCCACCGCGCTCTCCCCATTTTGGAGGAATGTGGGAGTCTAATATCAAATGTATAAAAACGCATCTGTATCGAGTTATCGGTAATCAACTTTTAACTTATGAGGAGTTAACAACCGTACTTATTCAAATTGAATGCATATTAAATTCTCGCCCGCTTTGTTTAATATCATCAGATCCGCATCCAGAAATTCTCACTCCAGCTCATTTTTTAATGTCTACTCCGCTACAATATTTTCCGGCAACTACTTTGCCTGACGAACACCCAAACTTAGTTAATCGCAAAAAATTACTTGACAGTTTAGTCCAGTCATATTGGAAAAAATGGCGCTTAGAATATTTACATACACTGCAAGTTAGGCAAAAGTGGTGTACGCCTGATAATCCGGTTAAAGTAGGTACCGTCGTATTAATGAGTTTTGACGATCTACCGCCATTGCAATGGCCGCTAGGAATTATAACAAAGGTTTATCCAGGAGCTGATAATGTAGTGCGAGTTGCTCTGGTTAAAACGGAATCTGGCGAATTCAAACGTCCAGTTGTTAAACTTTATCCTCTTCCAACGCAATAAAATAAATTTAATTAAAATAACGCTTAGTTTTAAAAATAGTTTTAACGCTTTCTAATTTTTTTTGATAAATTAATAATACATTAAGATAATCTGTATATTTCTAATTCCTATTCGCGTGTATCATATTCCTTTATTCCTTTTATAATTTTGACTTTGTCAACGCCGGGGAGTATGGTTGCGCGACAAGCCCGCAATTTTTTAAATATGTGCATTGTGCATGGACGCCATCTATTGTTCGTTGGTCTATCACAAATCGTAGGCTCAAAGATAACTTCCAGAGCGACACATAGATGGCTCTGCATGTACCGCAAGTCGCGATTTTTTCACTTGAATCGTGACCCCCAGTTCGCTTCCAACTACGGACGACGCTATACGAACAACGCACGCTAACCGTCATCTTAGACGGCCATTAATCTTTCGGTCGCACTGCCGCGCCGCGCAAAACCCTCGATTCTTCAAGCTTCGCATCCACGGAAAATCCACGAAAAAAAGAAGTATAGACTTTTAATTAGTTCAAAGTTATAAAGTTCCGGTTATATGAGGTTGTATTTTAAACGGGTAACCGTTATCGTACTTTATGGCGGTCGCGTAACAGAGGTCAAGAGTTATCTGTGATCTGTGATATCAAATCGCGAAGCATTGATTACAATTTTTCTAGCTATAAGTGTTGTAACTAGCTGATCTTATATTATCGCTTTGCTTTTAGTGTATGTAGGTATTAACTGATCTTATGTCGCTTTGCTTTTTGTATGTATTTTATAAGATGTATCTCAGTTAATGTATTGAGAAATTAGACTATAGAATTTTTCTTTCAACTGTCTTAGAAGGATCAAGTTTTGTTAGTATTTTGTAATTAATATTATATTTTTTGTTTAAAGGAGAAATTGGGAAGTGATTAATGAATATGAAATATCATTTTTAACCCCCGACGCAATAACGACGGGGTGTTATAAGTTTGACGTGTCTGTCTGTGTGTGTGTGTGTGTGTGTGTCTGTGTGCGTGTGTGTGTGTCTGTTCCCCTGTAGCGCTCAAACGGGTGAACCGATTTGAATGTGGTTTTTTTTTTGTTTGTAAGGTGAATTAGTTGAGAGTGTTGTTAGCTATGTTTGATGAAAATCGATCCAAGATGGCCACCGCTACAAAATGGCGGATTACATATTTTATCACAACTGCCTCAATATGGGTATCAAATGAAAGGGCTTGACTAGTAGAATATCACTATGCAAATCCAAGATGGCTGCCGCAACAAAATGGCGAATGTTAGGGGTTTTAAAATTTTTTCTTAAACGTTGTTACGTTGTACGTAACGGGTTGTTACGTTCCCTCGAATATGGTTGAGCGAAGCAATGGCTGGATCATGCGTCATGCTCGTGAACGGGTGCCACCGTCGGAAATGGGGCTACTTTTGTCTGCCCACCTTAACATGTGTACAATTGTAAGCACCATTCCGAACCAGTGGTAGATTCATTTGTCGATTCGAAAGCATTTGTAAAAGTTTATCTGAATAAAAAATATGTCTATTCTATTCGGCTTTGCTTCAGCTGTCCACAAGATAGTTAAGCTACTTGTAACAATTTTGTTTTGAAAAGAGCAACTGCTGAGTTTCTTGCCGGCTCTTCTCAGCAGAATCAGCATTCCGAACCGGTGGTAGATTCTTGACATGTTATAAGAGCCACACGTTGGCCTACATGAAATAAATGATTTTGAATTTGAATTTTAATTTATACTTATGTATGGCTCTAATATAAAATATTTGAGCGTTTAAGACGTTTCAATATATACTTTATTATTTGGTCACTTTCCTTTGTTATTTAGAATGATCGCGTGCCTATTATGGTGTTAGAGAATATTTTCGATAATATGACGCTTTAGCCTTAGGTTCAGAGCGTAGAAAGAAGTCTAGCTTTACCTGAACCGATTAGATCATCGTATAGATAGTTGTAAGTCCAGGGTACCTACTTATCATGAATCAAATTACTTAATGGACTTTGCTGAATTAAGGTAACACATAAAAGTCTTTATTTAGGTAATAATAATCATAAATTTAAAAGTAACGCCTTATGTTATTACAAACCTATTTAATTAGTGTTGACCATTTAGAGCTAAATTTGACCGTACATGGCTTTCATATTCATTATAAACTAAGATTTATTTATCTGTTGTCATATAACTTACATTGTTGGTCATATTGCTAATAGATAATAATTATCATATTAAATCGACATTAATTATATTTTACTGAGAAGATGTAAAAGACGTGTATAAAGCGTATCTACGTAGATAATATTATGTATACAGGATGCTAGGGGAACGCTCTCGGTAACGAAGACAGGTGATAGTAATGGTGATTACTGACAAGATATCATTAAAAAAACCATTTTTACAAAAAAAAATGCACTTTTTATGCAATACCCGTTTTGGGGGGTTAAACAGAACTGTAATTGCAAAAAAACTTATTTGCTGTATTTTTTTAAAGTTTGTTACGTAATTCTTGTGTAATTAAAATAAAATCAGCTGACGCTGGAGGTCAACGAACTTTGTCTGACCTATTTACTTATCGTTAGGTAGCTACAAAATCGCGCGCGCGCCAACGCCGATACCTACCCTATAAGATTGTGGTATCTTTAGGTAGTACAGAAGGGGAATATAGAAGAATTTCTTGAATCTCTCGATAATCTATTACGTACCGTGGAAAATAAACCCAATTTAGTCATATGTGGGGACATCAACATAAATATTTTGCCATCTAATGGCCTCGCATGCACAGAGTACTTGTGCTTAAATGCCGTGCATGGTTTACAACCCGCTATTACACTGCCTACTAGGGGCAGCGCATGTCTTGACCATATTATGGTTAAAACAAGTGTAAAGGTTACCGGTATCGTATGTGATTCAGACATAACTGATCATAGTATTGCGCTTAGTGGGTTTACCTTAAAATCTATAAAACACCAAAATCGCTTGCCCCGTAAAAGACTCAAAAGAAACATAGAGGCAATCAAACAAGAACTTACGAACACAGACTGGTCTGGTGTCATAAATAGCACAGACGTAAACGCAGCAGTTAAACTTTTCATGAGCTCTCTTTCAGACGCCATAGATAAGCACACCACAACGGTCAAACTATCCCGCACTAAATATAATTTAAAGCCCTGGATTACGCCGGGCCTAATAAGATGCATGAAGCACCGTGACAGACTGCATAGCCAGCATAAAGCAAATCCGAATAATATTATACTCAAATTAACATATACAAGATATCGCAACTTCTGCAACAGACTTTTGCGTAAACTTAAAGCCAACTACGAATCGAATGAGCTGGAAGCTAACTACAGATCGTCTAGAAAACTCTGGAAGTCAATAAAAAGCATTTGTCATGTAACAGAAACCAGAAGTGAACCTATAGAATTACTTACCTTAAAAAACTCCCAAAACAGCACAAACTCCCTAAATATTTGCAGTGAATATTACGCAACATTAGGACAAAAACTGGCAAATGACATTCTTAAAGATAGCACCGAAACTGAAAAAACATTAGCAAATGGACTATGCTTTGAGAGAACACCGAGGAACTCTCTGTTTCTGCATCCTGTGGATGGGACGGAGGTTGAGGCCTTGATTGTGGAGCTTGACAGTGAAAAGTCCCCTGGCATTGATGGCATGAATGGTGACATGGTTAAACATATCAAAAATGAAATTATTGAACCACTTACCTCCATATTTAATTTAAGCATGTCCACGGGTACCTTTCCTGAAGACTGGAAGCTTGCGTTGATTCGTCCTATACACAAATCGGGTGCTAAAGATACTCCAGAAAACTACCGCCCTATATCACTGCTTGGCATTTTCTCAAAATTTCTGGAAAAAGTTATTAACAAGAGACTAGTGAGTTATCTAGATTCCCTAAAAATACTTTCAAAATACCAATTTGGTTTCAGAAAAAACAAATCAACGGAAGATGCCACGTTATTACTCACAACAACTGTAGCTAATCATCTCGACAATCAAGAACGCTGTATAGGAGTCTTTTTAGATCTTGCAAGAGCTTTCGATACTGTTTCAATACCGATTCTTTTAAAGAAACTTGAACAGAATGGCATTAGAGGCATGCCATTACAATGGTTTACAACTTACCTCTCAAATAGAAAACAGTGTTTGAAAATAAATCAATTCTCTAGCCAACTTCAGACAATAAACTGTGGCGTACCTCAAGGCAGCGTTCTCGGACCCACCCTATTCATACTGTACATTAATGATATTCACCAACTTTTACTGGAAAATGCCAAAATAGTCTGCTATGCAGATGACACGGCACTAATTTTTCATGGCAAAACCTGGGAGGATACAATTAATAACACACAAAAAGGAATAACAAAGGTTAAAAAGTGGTTACAAAATAACCTCTTAACGCTTAATGCTAAGAAGACGAAATTTCTATGTTTTCATAAAACAGCTTCATCAGCTCCAAGCTCATCTCCAAGCTTAAAAATTCATAGTTGCAACGATAATATTAAATCGGGCTGCAGCTGTGATGAGATCGAGAGAGTGAATGTAATAAAATACCTTGGAGTCCACATCGACCACAAGCTAACCTTTCAGCAGCACATTCATAACTTGTCATCAAGGATACGTAAAACGATAAACATAATGAAAAAACTTCGCAATATTGCCAATCACAAAATTTTGAGACTAGTGTATACGTCCTTGTGTCAGTCCCTGCTCACCTACTGCATATCGTCGTGGGGTGGTGCCGCTAAAACGACTATGCTCGAATTAGAGAGAGCTCAGAGATCCGTTCTAAAGGTTATGCTCAATAAACCATATAGGTATCCGACTAACACCCTTTATAAGGAAGCCAAAGTTTTAAATGTTCGTCAACTTTTCCTGTTAAAAGTTACTTTAATGAAACATTCTGAAATGCTTAACGCGCCAAACAGAGGGGAAATCCTAAAAAGAAGAGTATATAGATGTAATATACCTCCTACGAACACCGCATTTGCTAAACGTTTTTTGCCATTTATAAACGCATGTATTTATAATAAAATAATAAAATTAATTGAAATCAAGACACTGACACTCAAGCAGGCCAAGGAGAAGCTAACGTCTTGGCTCAACACACTAACCTATGAAGACACTGAACAGTTACTTAAACGGATAACATAATTCTCACAGTAGGCAACTAAACATACATATTTTATTTTATATTTATATTATCATACATATATACATAATACATATATTTATTTATATTATCATTATATTATGCTGTTTATTATAATTTATTGCACTAATTTATGTAAGGTATTTATGTGAATTGTAATCCCATCCATTATGTTTAATATGATTTTCCGTGTTAACCAATTAACAACTCAATTGCTCGGACCCCACGATACAGGTTTCACCTAGTGTGGTGTCCACCGATAAATTTACAAGGGAAAGCTTCATGTATTTATATATCCAATGTATTACTTAATTTATGTTACATATTAATTACATTGTCTTTCTCGTCTCATAATGTTAAATAAATACATTTTTATTTTTATTTTTTTTTTTTTTTTACAAGCGGACACCCGCGACTTCGTTCGCGTGGATATATTATATTGGTTTTTAAAAATCCCGTAGGAATCATTTTGTTTTTCCTAAGCTCCTTTGAGCTCATATTATGCTAAAAACTGTTATAAGTTCACTGGTGGATGGTTTGGGTAGATCAAAATGTGAACATCCGCCAGTGAAAGTCCCATCAAAATCAATCCAGCTTTTTAGAGATTAGTCGGTAATCTTTAAAGTATCTACTTTCTAACAAAAAAAATGAATGAAATCGGACCACGCGTTATTGAAGTACAGCTAATTACATGGTTTGACTTTCATCCCCTCTCCCTAGGAAACCGTGCTGAATTTCGAGATAAAAAGTATCTTATATGATACTCCGTAGTATGAACTTAAATCATACTAAGTTTCGTTTCAATCCATTCAGTAGTTTTTGCGTGGTGCGTGCACAAACATACAGACAAACAGGCAAAAATTTCAAAAATAGCTTGTTTACATTCTATTACTTATTCCTAACATCCCCCAGTTATTATTTTGCAAAAATCTTCAATGTACAGATACGGCAAGTCTACGATTTTATTATATGTATAGATATAGATAGAAGATAATAATAGCGTTAAGTTTTCGGAAGCGGTCTCCTTATACCCTGTATAACAAAAAATGAAATGATGAAGGGATTATTTTCAAAGTATATATTGGGAATTTCACGATTTACAAACTTAGAGTAATTTAGAGACGGAGCAGGTTTCCGAGCACGTGGGAGCCCCCGAGCCAGTCCGAGGGCTGGATTTATGTTATCTGTGGCACGTAACATTATCTGCGCAAGCGTCCGGAATGTGTCCGTATTGAAATGAATCGATCGCGTTCTTGCGGCCAACCACTCCAACAGGTTGATATGTTGCTTAGGTACTTTATTTTATTGATTGATTTGATAGTAAATAATTAAATATTAACTTATTTATATTATATATTTAGAAACGTCCTGGTCTAACAATATTTCTGATTTCCCGCATTTTCCTTAGGTAGAATACAATTAAGCTACAACTACAACTACAACGCGGGGCAAGTAGCTAGTGGCACCATCTATTATGTCTATCCAAAAATAATTAATATTTTGCTTTTGCCGCTCGGACGTCGCTTCTCGATTTTTTTCGTATATATAAAATATAGTCTATGTCACCCGGACCATAACAAAGAAATTAATTGACACCTCATTCATCAAAATCGGCCCAGTAGTTTAGGCGCTACGGTGGTACACACAGAATCTCATACAAAAATCGGCCACAAACATACATATATATATACATACAATATACATATATACATACATACATAGACTGCTAAAATCATAACCCTTCCTTTGGGCTTTGCCATAGTCTGGTAAAAACAAAGTCGCTCCCGCTGTTTGTTAACTTAGATCTTTTAAACTACGCAATGGGCGGTTTTCAGCAATAGAGTGATTCAAGAGGAAGGTTTATAAGTAGAGAAATTGGACCCGGCAGGTGGCGCTGATGTCAGTATGTCACCGGACAGGACGACGTCTGCCGTGTCCGCTAGTGAAGTATAAAAAAGAAAACGTAAAAAAAATTAAACGAATGAATGAAAAAGTTTTAGGTATAGTTTACTTACATTACGTAAAACTTTTTCATAAAGTAGGTAATAACCATTTGCAATAAAAATAACATTTAATGAGACAATAATCTGGCAGGAAACCATTTTGCTCTCTCATAAATAAAATGGGGGCTGATTAACCTTTACCACAGCTGTTGCGAATCTGAAATAGGTGGATGTCGTCGAAACGTCGATTTCATCAGGATTAACCTCAACTTCATTACTTTTACTACTTTTCCAGTATCCGAATAATCAGTAAGTAGTACGAATGAAAGCAACTGGTAAATTGATCGGACTTATTAAATGGAATAACTTACTCACAAAAACGAGTTAAAGTGCTACATAATGATATTAAGCTGTCACAAGAAAAAGTTCGTAAACTAAAACCCGACTACGCTTAATAATTTAATTTAATATGAAATAATAATCGAATCTGAAAGCGCGGGGCAAGCAGCTAGTGGCGCCATCTGTTATGTCTCATCATGATCAACCCATTACCGGCTCACTACAGAGCACGGGTCTCCTCTCAGAGTGAGAAGGGTTTTGGCCATAGTCTACCACGCTGGCCAAGCGGATTGGCAGACTTCACACACCTTTGAGAACGTTATGGAGAACTCTCAGGCATGCAGGTTTCCTCACGATGTTTTCCTTCACCGTTCAAGCAAGTGATATTTAAATACTTAAAACGCACATAACTTCGAAAAGTTAGAGGTGCGTGCCCGGGATCGAACCCACGACCTCCGCGTAGAAGTCGGTCGTCCTAACCACTAGGCTGTTATGTCTATCCGAAACAAATTTAATAATCTAGAAAGCTGCGTGAAGGGCACTTCTCGATTTTCTTCGTAAATAAAATGTAGCCTATGTCACCCGGACCACAGCGACGATGATTGACACCTCATTCATCAAAATAGGTCCAGTAGTTTAGGCGCTACGGTGGTTTACACAGAATCTCATAAAAAAACGGACACAAAAATTGTGTAAAGACTGATAAAATCATAACCCTTCCTTTTGGCTTTGCCGTAGTTGAGTAAAAATAAAAAACATGGCTGCATAATTTTCTGCAAACGCATGACATAAATTCCAATATGGCCGAGGTGTGTGCTTGTTAGCGCGCGCATTTTTCAAATATGGCGGACGCGCGACGTTACCTCTTGGCGCCGGCCCACTCCATAACCGATATAGAACCGATTTATGACTGCCCTTCAATTACGTTACATGCTGCGGGCTTAATCGAAACATCAGTGAACTATAACGAAGTATCATGACACGAAACCATTAGGCTTAACATTGACGACCGACTTACGTAGGTGGTAAATAGAATTTCGGTGACCGGTTTCTCACCAATATGGCACTACGTCGCTTACTTCGTAATATTATAGAAGACAATACATTAATATTCTCCTAATAATGGACCCTTAAAAATATTTCAGATAACGTATGAACCATTAAAGCTGCAAAGTTGAAAGCTTACAAGATGCCTATTCACTTTTGCCTCAAGAATTAAATTTTAAAGGTAAGTATGTATATATATATATGTATAGTATTGTATCAAAGTACAACTATAAAAGTAGTTTTGGTATAAAAAAATTAATAAAAGTTATTCGACCTTTTCCACTCATATAGTTACAAGTTATTTATGACACCAAATAAGACGTTGCCAGTTTGTAGCTGTTTTATTGTTGAATAACGAGTTGCTTACAATAATAATTAATCAGAATGTTACAATACTTATGAAAACATAATGCAAATGTGCCAAATTCGATCTTTTCAAGCTACTTAACTTTAGTAGAAATCAACACAAGTCAGAATTCAACTAGATAGTCAAAAATTTAGACTAAATAGTGCTGTGAAAAGAATTTGTCCTTAATTTTGTCGCGATCAAATTTGCGTTCACCAGTCACATTTCTTAACGATCTCTAAAATGATAATGTTTAAATATTATATCTGCCTTTGCGTTTGAATATTTTATCAAAGTTGTGAAAGGTATGTGTGTAAATTCTTTGGCGTTTGGCATTCTCGGCGAATTAATTTCGCATGTAGTAGCTACGCTATCTAAATCAGGTGTTACATTTCCACCCACACGATGTAACACAAAGACCTTTATGTCCACTGCTCTAATGACATTTTCCTCGAGTTGACCCTTTTAATTTACAAATTGAATGGCGCTCCGCCTCCACGATATTGTGGTCTACTAATTAGTGTTCATGCCATCTTGTAGTCTATGTGCTGTTCTTGATCTTTGATTGTCTTAATTAGTTTGAACTGTTTAGTACACTATTTTGAACCTATGGATCAAAGTTGCATACATTGCTCTTAGATAATGTTTGAAATTTACTAGTTGCAGTTATTAATTGATATAAATTAATTAAATTCAAAAATCTATTAATTGCATCTTATCAAAAATAGTTTTTAACCTAAAAAAATAAAATTCTATTTCATGCATAACTTAGGTAAATGATTCTAGATTTGAAGGTTGATTTTTTCTCCTTCAACTCAAACAGATTTGAAATATTTTTCCTTTTACTTTTGCAAGTCATTAATTAGGCAGATACAGACCACAAAACCTACTAGAGATATCAGTTGATCAGTCAACAGTGATTATAGTATTTTTTTACCCGTGTCTTATTTAAATACATGCATATACATGACGGTCCACTTTTAAAGGTGTGCTGGACCCTCGGATTGCCTAAACACACGTAAGGCAAATTACACGTAAAATCTAGTCATGTCGTTATCAATAGGAAATTAAGAATCACCCGATACGGATATATCATGAGCTAAATGGTTTAAATGAAAACAAGTTTTAGCCACTAAGTGTGTTTGAAAACTTGCTAACAAGTTTGCTAATAACCAATTCAATGCTTATTAGTAGACGTTTGACAACTTCTTCTGCGTAATGGAAAATTAAGCAGACATATACTTTAACGAAACCATACTAAGCTTGGTTTATTCAGCTTGGATCTGATTATCTCAAATAGGTCGCAACAAAATGACCTTCTGGATTTGAATCCGCTCTTTAAGCAAGAGCTCTAAGCTAATTAATAAATTAATATTTGTTAGTAAAATATTGAAAGCTATGACGTTGAGGATTTTTAATTCGAATAAATAATATGATTAATATGTAACAAATGCCGTAAAATAAATTTATACAACAGAACAAAATAAAAGTCTTCTTAGTTTCAAAAAGACACAGAAATTAGTTAAAACAAAAGAATATTTTATTTAAAATTTCGAAAAAAAAAAATTCTAACATTACAAATCACGCAATGAAATTTATTCTAAACCAACATCTACCAACAAAGCTCATTTAAACTAAATACAAGCTCACACAACATCAATAACTAAAGCTCTACTTGTTATCGACAAAAATAATATAATTATGTTAAAAACACAGCAAATATTCATCATGCATAAAAAATAGGAGTTGTATCACTATTTACACCTCTGCACAGTATGAACAACAAAAGTTTACAGCAGACATGAAAGCAAGTGTGATAATGGTAGAACGAGTGCGAGCGTTTCCCGGTCGCGATGACGTGATAAAGTGCAATGCGATACAAATGGCCCATTAACTGAGGAACAACCAAAGCAATCATTTACAATCAGCTGGTGTGTTTCTTTTATACCATGCGACCAGTTATGATAGAGTTCGTCGACTGAGGACCTATCGTACAACAAAATCGGTGACGACAGAAATAAATATAGACGGTTATGTTTTACAAAGTATTCAGTTTTGAGACTTTATTTCTTTTATAATATGTAATACTAGCTGACCCCCGCGACTTCGTCCGCGTGGTTATATAGGTTTTTATATAGGATCGGATTGGATCCCATAATCCTTTTTTGTACCTAAACTAAATGTAGCCTAAGTTACTCCATATAACATCACCTGTCTGCCATTGAAAGTTCCATCAAAATCGATCCAGACGTTTCGGAAATTAGCTGGAACAAATGTACATATCGACAAACATAACTCTAAATGCATACCAGTTTAAAATAAACCGTACGTTCAAAGATCCGGGTCCCAAGTTATTTGAACCAAATAAATGTCTGTCATTTCTGAAATAAAAAACCTATGACCTTGAAATATATACGGGTCAATGTTTAAAGTACTACCTTTCTAACAAAAAAAGAATGACTTAAATCGAACTACGCGTTAATGAATTACAGCTAAATACACGTTTTAACTTTCATCCCCTCTCCCAAGGGAACGGTGCTGAATGATAAAAAGTATCCTATGTCCTACCTCGGAGTATAAACTAAAATCGTACCAAGTTTCATTCGAATCCGTTCAGTAGTTTCGGCGTGATGCGCGGCCAAGATACAGACAGACAGACAGACAGACAGACAGACAGACAGACAAAAATGAAAAAAATTGCAGTTTTGGCTTCAGTATCGATTATAGAGTGCCCTCCAAAAGAAATTTTCAAAATATCTTCAATGTACAGAATTGGATCTGTTACAGTTTTATTATATTATAGATAGATAAACTCGTCAATTAACTTAAAGACATTTAATAATCATAATAATATATTGCGTTATAGTAATAAAAGTAAATAAAAGTAATAAAAGTAAACGCAAAAGCGAGAAAAAGAACATAATTATAAGAAATAAAATGTAGGACATAATGAGAACCAGTGATGGAGTGATAATATGATCAAGATAATTATGTTAGAGAAACCAGATATAGAAGATACTACTGAATGCTATGATTTATCAACATATATATTTAGACAGATTCAACATGCTTAGTTAAGAGCATTCTCAGAATATTAAGATATTGAATAATATGGGAAAATATATATCACCTAAAAGTAACTATATACTTAAAGCTTACAAATAGTTCAAACGTATCATTTACAAAACGTGTTTGTAATTACGATTTGTCGAATACGTGATGTTGTCATAAAGAAGCTTAGTAGACAGGGAAAAAACTCTATCGCATGACAAACTCAAATTAACGCTTGATAAATCTATGACTTTATTAAATTCCAAAACTATTATTATGAGACAGCATCAGGACAATTGATAAATTATTATAATGGCTTTCAATTCAGCGTTTCCATTGTGCTCTTCTTTTTATACAAGTAGTTATTAAATTGATATTTTTTAATGAAACCAGTTGATTCAGTTCAATAATAGCCTACTATTATTGAACTGAATCAACTGGAACAATTTCAACTTTTTGCAGTGTCATATTATTGTGGCATTTGATTTCAAAGGTGTAATTAGAATCTATTAAAGGAATATTTTTAAACAACTGGAGATGATGCGAGATGATAATGCTATGAGCAAAACAGAATTGGAACGATAAGAAAAACGCTGACTGGATGTCCTAATAGATATCGCTGCATTGAAGAAGTTCTCGAAGCAGCCAATTGTGAGAAACGGCACAAGGCGTAATAAGCATGTTTGGTTAAAAGAGGCCAAGATTTTCTTTTTAACACCTGACGAAGTGTTATAAGTTTGACATGTCTGTATGTGTGTGTGTCTGTCTGTTCCACTGTAGCGCTCAAATGGGAGAACCGATTTGAATGCGGTTGTTTTTGTTTGAAAGGTGAATTAGTCGAAAGTGTTCCTAGCTATGTTTGATGAAAATCGGTCTAAGATGGCCGCCGCCACAAAATGGCGATTACATATTTTTGTACAACTCCCTCAATATGGGTATCAAATGAAAGGGTTTGACTAGTAGAAAGCATTATGCACATCCAAGATGGCCGCCACTACAAAATGGCGAATGTCAGGGGGTTTTAAAATTTTGAATTTATACTTGTAGCCACTGTATAAGCCGTAAAGAAACAAATTCATTGCATGAAACTTAGACCGCAAGTAAATATCGATTTTCTTATTATTCATGTGGCTAACGATATTGCAAATGAAGTTGTGTCCTTACGCTAAAAACTAATATAGATATCTAGTACTGTGTATGATGGACATTAATTGCAATTTTGTGTAGCTAAATGTCGGTGTTCCTTAATTATAAATAAATATTTATAGCTTATCAGGGCATATAATGTTGGCGCATTCGGTTGTGCCCTTGGTGTCACATAGACTGCACGGCTGACATCTTGTTAACTGTAAAGTACCTTATTTAGCCCCTTCTCTTCGAAGGGGACGTATCATACGCGACGTTTCTCTCTGTAAAAGTACCGGACCTACGGGTCCAGAGAATAAGAGAACATAATGAAGGCGTCATCGGTGAACTGTTGATGTGTTGTTCTATGTTTTTTCTTTATTATAGCGATAGAATTTACTTTTAACTGACTTGCATGTATGTATGTAAGTTCATGATTATTTCAAAATCCAGTGAACTGATTTTGATGATTTTTTCACTATCGTAATTTAAATATTTTCAAAAAGTTTTAGTAGCACTTCTAGCTATCTTTCTTATGTACGAAGTTACACGCATAAATGTACCAACATTTCACTAATATTTTTGATTGGTACACCGATTTATCTGATATTGCTGGACAGAAGTCGGTTTAATTTTTCGTAAAACATAGCTTTGTCACCAAGTGTGTTTAATTGCAACTAACCGCTTAATTTGCCTGAAATCATCAATAAAAATGCATCGGACTTGGTACAGTCATTTTTGTCGTCGCATTCAAAGTTTTTATCTAAATAGTTTTTCAGCGATATGTCTTCTCTTCATGACATGTTACTCGATGTTGCTAACACAAAAAAGCAGCACATTAATTAGGGAAAACATTCAGATAGGCGAGCAATGTGATCGTCGTTAAAATAAACTTCGCCTTTATTGGTGTTCATTAAACCGACGTGTGTTCTGAAACATCGTAAAAGGTCAATACGTGCTTATTCACATGCCATTTATTTTAATGATTTTTTCGTTGGTTTATTCCTGTTTAGCTCTTATTTTTGTATTTGCACACAGGCTTTTAGAATTCACAATAATAGTCGAGTAAGAGTCAGTCATTGGTTAGACGTTAGTAACGTATGGTAAAATATTAAGAAAAAAATCCAAAAAATAAACATAACCAATGCAATTATTCTGAAGTGGGTAAGTATTTTTCTCCAAAGGTTATCTTCAATACGTATACAGTAAATCTTTTATTATTAGTTTAAATAGGCAGGATGTGTGAAGTGACATGTTTAAAAATTTAGATTTATTATTTTCCAATTTTGAGAATCGATACGTTTTCTGATTTAATAAATTCCATAACGTAAACTCTCGATCACAAAATTTTTATATTCAGTAACAGTTCAGTAAGTAAGTACTTAACATAAACATTTTTACGCCTAGGACCTTACAACATTTAAACATTTTAAAACTCTACCGAACAAGTGCCATAAAAGATTTTTTTATAGCTACAATTTTACACGACTCACAAAATACATGTTTTTTAAGAATGAAAAATGATCCAAAATAACCCTTTTCAAAGCTTGTTAAAAATGTAAAGAAGTCGAAACCCGCGCAGCCCGAGGGTACCCTTATTCCTTGACAGAATGATTTGCCTGACCATGATTTGTTGGACGCTGCCTACATGTCGGCTGCTGTTTATTACTCATCAATTCTTTTAAAGAGGATACGCCGTATTGCAGAATGGCCACATACATTACACTTGCCTAAGGCTGAGACTACACTAGCTCGGCATACTAAGCACCACAGATTGACAGCTTGAGTCTACTTACTTTGAATCTATTTACTACTTGAGACTACCTACTTACAGTAGCTTCAGTGCTACAGCTATGATTAAGGCAATCACTGTTGCTAATTCTGCTCTAGATACACAATTTCTAAACAAAATTTACAACTCTAAATAGTATCCCTAAATATAATGCTATCCTTTTCCGTAGGAAACATTGTGAAAAGGAGAGCACCATAGTAGAACTGTCAATTGTGTTTAATTTAGACATTGTGTAAAACAGAATTAGTACAATAATTATCAATCTCACACTTTTGCCATTGGAAAAAATGTACGATTGCAGCAAGATTAGGTACCACAAATTCAAGTAATAACAACGGTACAAGTTGCAGGTTGGGGTAACTAACTAAAGGCCAAATTAGACGGTGCCCCGTTCATCGTTCATTTTTGCGGTGAACAATGCACGATACGATATTTACTATGGCAAAGTGCCTGTGAACGATGAACGGTCGGTGTTTAGACGGTTCGTTTTCGATGATTCACCGATGAAGCCTCGAAAATGAAAGCAAAAATCCCGAAAAATGAACCGTCTAATTTGGCCTTAAGGGTTATAATGTCGCGTCGCTATTATTAACACCTAGGGAAAAACCGCAGTATTGACAGAATCCCAACGGTGGACACATGGCATCAAAACGAGCCGGAAGGAGCCGTTGGAAACAAATAGCGCAATACTGAGGCGTGTGGAAGAGGCGTACGCGCGACTCAGTACCGACGCGAGCGTAATTAACACAGGAGGAATTCTGGCCGTAAGCTGGGCACCCTGGGCTGTATGTACCTAATGGAACTTACTCAATGGATCTGGGTGGAACGGTGGCCTTGAAAGGATACCACCTCCTTGCGTATTACAAAGTCAATTGCACCAGGACTCAGCGGTAGGTAATCGTAAAGGGAAATTAGCAAGGCAACGGCCGAACATGGCATGTTTAAAATGGTTAATTTTCCCCTTCATCTAATGGTAATCCTTGAAGTAAGTGTTACAAATAGGTAGGAAAGTTTAATACAAATAGATAAGAATTTCAGAAGATTTTTCCATGACATGTTAGCTCTTGTCTGCGACCTCACCATCTGGTACCTGTATCATATGATGGATGCAAGATATTAAACTCGAAGGGGAAGGTAGTTAAATGAAAAACTAAAGCAAACTCACTGCCGGCCGGTAGGGTCGTGAAAAGCCATGGCCAAATTATCACACCAGGCCAGGCTCAGTTTAAGAATCACAAATTCGTTGTATATATATATCAAATCCGGGACATTCTGTCTGGAATAAGGCGACAGACGACAGTACACACTACGGCACCTCTGAGGTCTTAAGATATGATTAATTTGATTTTCATCTGGTTATACCATCACATTATAATGAGCTATGTACCTACCTAGCTTAAATAAGGTTCCATTAGTCATCTTTGTACATGACTCGAAAACTTGATATTTTTCATAGCAGGGCATCAAAACAAGTCTCACTAAAAAAAAAAACTAAGCAAAAATTTGCTGCGCGCACGTCGAATCGGCACATCTCAAAAGGCTCACGTATCAAATGCATTGTGCAACAGGGATGCGCATGCAACGCGGAATTCTAATGAGACGAAGAACGGTCCGCGACAGGCGAAATTATGTCTATTACGCCGTGTCATATTTTTACCAGCGCGACAAGTTTATGTGGAAACTGTGAGGCGGGGACGTGATTTTATCATCAGAGATTCTTCTTCGTCAATGACGTAAGGGACTACAGTACTCGTATCCTAGGATCAAAGCGGTTCTTTCACATAGTGCCTTATATGTGACAGTTCTTCATTATAGAAAACGTTTTTTTTTTGTCACCGACGTTACTTTGATACGACAGCGGCCATTGTTGCGCTGTGGTCCTTGGACGTTATACAGGGTATAAGGAGACCGCTACCGAAAACTTAGCGCTATTGTTATACTACCTAAACACAATCTTATAGGGTAGGTATCGGCGTCGGCGCGAGCGCGGTTTCGTAGGTATTTAACGATACGTAAATAGGTCACACAAAGTTCATTGACCTCCAGCGTCAGCTGATTTTATTTAAATCACGCAAGAATTACGTAACAAACTTTTACAAAATACAGCAAATAAGTCTTTTGCAATTACAGTTCTGTTTAACCCTCCAAAATGGGTATTCCATAAAATTTGCAATTTTTTTTTTTCACGTTTTTTTTAGTGATATCTTATCAGTAATCATCAGTACTATCACCTGTCTTCGTTACCGAGAGCGGTCCCCTAACACCCTGTATAACAGTCGCTCTGTGACAGCACCACCTTCTTAGGAAACTTGAGATGAGAGCGGTAGCACTTAGCACATCACTGCGAAATCATAGCAGCGGGATCAAGAAGAAAGATGCATCGTTGCAATATATCTGTGTTAGTGAAAGAAACGCAGAAGGCTGCTTGTGAAAGAGAAGTGCACGCGTTTGACTCTGCATTTATCCCTTACGTTACGTTGAGATGTGCTAAAGACCTCAAGTAAGCTTAAACGGCATTTTACAAACTATTTTAAAACGAGACTTTTAAAAGAGACCAGATTAAGTAAATACTAAACTGTACAATGTAGTTTCCAAGGCTCTCCTCATTGGTTATGGGTGTATTTATTACTGTGTTGAAATATTATAATTCCTAGCCACATTTTTTCTTGAAAACTGTAATTATTAAATGAATTCAATAAATCTAAAGAAAGTAGAACCCTTACTCTATTTTATCTATTTCATTAATGAACTAAATAAGAAAGAAACTATACTTAGAACCGTTACTCTATTTTATCTATTTCATCAAAATATGAATGCCTACCTGCATGAATTTGGGATACGATGGACGATGTCTTGAAGAATTCGCCTAATTTATACTCTCTTTATAAACTTGAGATTTCTAAATCAATCAGCCTGTATATACTGGTAGCTATACACTTGATATAGAGTTAGGGAATTAATGGTATATCTATTATTTACTTACCTACTATGTCATCACAATAATCTCTACCTGTACTTTGGGTTTTGGTTGGTTGGTTAGTCTAATGCGGGTCGGCGTTGGTACCGCCAACCCGCATTGGAGCAGCGTGGCGGGTCTAAGCTCTAAATCCCTCCCTCTCTCCTACGAGAGAGGAGGCCTGTGCCCTACAGTGAGACGTAAAAAGGTTGAAGTAGTAGTACTTTGGGTCACGACGGATGATACCATGCAGATTTGCCTAATTTAATAAACTTGAGATTCCTAAATAAAACACCCTGTACATAATAGTAGGTATACACATAATATTATAGAGTTGGGGAATTGATGGCAGGCAACCCTGCCAACTTCGTGGGCGTGCCGAATTTATGTCCCGGATCGGTTGGACCGACGACGCGGCTTCTACGGGCATCGTATGCATGCATATTGCATACACGGCCAAATTGTGAAGGCATAATGCATTAGTTATGTCCTAACTCCTTCTTTGTTTTGGTATACGTTTTAGAGCTTTTGAAAAATTGCTCTTTAAAATGTATTGAAATTTCAAAAAGGTGTGTACAAGAATGTTGACTTTCAGACTGCAGATGTAATATCATCTATGGATGCTAAATTCGGTTTTATATAATATACAATCTCTTAACTAATTCCTTAGTATGAACTTCAATCATACCAAGTTTCATTTCAATCTATTCAGTAGTTTTTACGTGATGCGCGCACAAATATACAGACAAACAGACAAAAATTTCAAAAATAGCTTTTTTACGTTACAGTATGAGCTCAAAGGAGCTTAGGAAAACAAAGAATTCTCGCGGGATTTTTTAAAACCTAAATCCACGCGGACGAAGTCGCGGGCATCGTCTAGTATATAAATAATACTGGGCGAACGAGCAAGAGGGTCACCTGATGTTAAGTGATTACCGCCGCCCATGAACATTAGCAGCACCTGAGGAACTACTAATGCGTTGCCGGCTTTTGTAGTAGGTACCTATGGCTTCTTTAACAAACTTTCTTTATTTTTCTTCTTCTCTTTCCAACTTTCTTTTCTTTCTTTACGCCATATCCGTCGCAAAAATAATACAGATTATTTTCATACACAAAATTTTATGATCGATTTTTTATTTGAACATTTACTTTTATCGCAGGCTTTATGTTCCCGATTTTGACTAAACGGTGTATGGCATCATGTATCTTTAGAGGAAAAACGAAACCACTCGAAATATGGATGTATAAAATTACTATTCACGCTCGAAACCGAATCTTCAACCTGTTATTATCTTCCCTTTTGTGAAATTATTATTGAATGTTTCATTTGGTTACGTGATTTTCAAATACAAAGGATAAGGAATTAAGTATATAAAAGTAATTTTTTTTTATTGGCATTAACATTAGTTTTTGACATCTTGTATGATGATAAATGATAATCATAGGACGAGGCGCCTTCATCGAAATTTGTGGGTATTACTTACTTCGTTGGTTCAGTGACCCAGAGAAAATCTTAACCTGCGATACTAGAAGCTGACACTCATGCATGCTCTGGGCCTGTACATCTTCACGCCAATTGGGTCTTTTGTGGGCCATTTGTGGGTATTACTTACTTCGTTGGTTCCGTGACCCAGAGAGAATCTTGACCTCTGACACCAAAAGCTGACACTCATACCTGGCCTATACATCTTCACGCCAATCGGGCGTTTTGTGGGCTTGCAGTTCTTGCTCGCTCTGTCCAACCAGCCCACCAACAAACCTGGGTCGTCTAATAGGGCGTTTTCTTATTGCATAGATCAGCTATGTCTTTTTTAAAGCACAATCCTCTTATACCACTCTCACGATAACCAAAACCAGAAAATCGAGTTCGCCGATTTTGTCTCTCCAACGTAGTAATTTTATTGTTGACTGCTTTTCTATTTCTGATATACCTTTCTGTAAACTTGTATGGTGGTATTTCCTTTGCCACGAACCCGCTATCTGGTGTATTTTGTCATATTTAGAGAAATTGGGAGGAACAATGCCACTTTTGGTAACCAAGCAATGTACAATGTACATCCTTATCAAATATGGGCATCCAGGTTATTCGAGTAAAAATGTATCCATTCTATTCTTTGTTGCAACATTCTGAGTCCATTACGAAGGTATATGTGTGTTAACAGTATGCAAATAGTTATTTGCCTTATATTCAGACCTCAGTCATCGAGAAACGATTTTTTGATGTCTTCATGAAACCAAAATCCGGACGTTTACGACCACATCATCTCGGTCGAATGGAGATTTGTGACAAATTTTTCACTTAGGTATCGTAAAAAAGCTTGTAAAAAACCCCTGACGTTTATATATGGCTCAGAGTAAACATTGGTAAATTATGATTTTAGAGCTTTTATGTGCATAAGAGAAATCGATATGGGTTTATTTATGTGATGTGCCTACTTGTAGATAATATATTATTTTGACGAAATATTCTTTTTGTGCATCAGTTCTTTGCGTATAGAAAAGTACAAGGAAGGACGTGCCATTTTAACAACATTCAAATTTATGCTGTTTTTACACTTGCAGTTTTTCCCTTCATTTATCAATATTTAATATGTATTATCACGCAGCAATGGAGCAACGGATCGACGTGATTTTTCGCATGAATATAACTAAAAAGATGGACTGTGAACAAAGGCTACTTTCATTCCAGAAAAAAGAGCGCCTCCGGTCTTACATAAATCCACTCGGGCGGAGTTGCCCGCAAATTTTGTTAATCATAAATAAATATATTAATTAAATCGTTATATAAATATAAGTAGAAAAAAAGCAGCATCTTAATTTTATGGCTTGCCGAAAACATTAGATAGTAGGTAGGTAAATGTAAAATTTAAGAAACACCCAAAAACAATACAATAAAAACCCCATCACATTACCAAACAAAGACGTCGATGGTCCTCCGTTCAGTCGTGAATTTTATTTTAAGCCACGAGTCACGAGCCACGGGTCCCCCTCGGAATATTAAAAGGCGGCGAAATTATCATATTTATTTTTAAATTGTAGGAAATATTAGTAACTCATAGTCGTGTTTTACAGACGAGGCCATGACGTTCTTCAAGTAGGTAAGTACTTCTCACGAAGGAAGGATTAACCTAAAATAATCATATTCACAAATAGTTGTTGATAGCGCAATTACTTACACTCTTATTATTAATGCAAGTGAATGTACTGTTACCGCATAATATTCAGGTATTCACTATGAATATAATTATAATGGCAGAAGTGCCGTCTTCTCTATCTCTACTCTCTAGAACACAAGGGAAGAGATAGACTAACTATATAAAACTGCAATCGTTTTGTCTTGCACAAATATGTAACTCAGAAAATTAGAGATCTTTAGAAAAATTGAATTCCCACATATACGGTAGAGGCGAGCTGTTAATTACGAGTACATTGCAAATATCGAAGTGAGAAAAAGAAAATCATGGCTGCAGTGTTGTTGCAGCCCGTGAGGATTTGTGACCCTTAAACGTAAAACATATCTCACTCAGAACCTGGTGATCGGTGATACCTAAATCGGTCCATGTTTTTGAGGAAAACAGTAACAGACACACATACAAACATACACAAACTGAAAACGCATGTACAATCACGAATCCTACGTGGGTAAAGAAGGGCTAAAATTAAATACAAATATTAAATTTTAAGTCGTCACATTTCAAAGTTCTTTTATAAAAAGCAACAATCGAGGAATACTGATGAGCAGATACAATGGGAGTTGGGACAAAGTATCGTGAGGTAGACACTTCCTTGTCGGCGCTGTTATAGTTATTTAAATACTTTTTAAACTCTTTTCATTCAGATTCATTTTAAATCATTTATGTAAGTATATTGGTTGACGCATTGATGGTTAGTTTGTTGTGAAAACTTAGAGAAAGCCGACTTTAAAATTGACGGCCGAAACTTACCGTTTGGGGGATTTGTTTTATCGGATTGAAAATTTTGTTCTCTTTTTTTATTCATCTAAAGGTTAGCCTTTGACAGCGATCTCACCTGATGGTAAGTGACTCTGCAGTGTTATGCGGAAGTAGGTTGCCTTGGAACAGGTATGTCAGTTTTTATTAAACCCATGATACTCCATGATTGGTTTCTATGCGACATCGTACTTACTGGAACACTGACGGCCTGTTTCTCAACCTTCTGATAAGTGTCGGATAGCTTATTCACAAGTTTTGTCTTTATCACTTGGCATAAAGTAAGAAAGTGACAAAACTTACGTTTAAGCTATCAAACACTTATCAGAAGGTGGTGAAACAGGCCGTGAATTACTTTGCGGCACGGCTTTACCGGTAACCTGTAAAGCCGTAAGTCTCCAACCTGACCAGACCAGAGACAACTTAGAATTTATAAAACTCTAGATTATCACTGCCGGAACATCCCACTTCTAAGAACACAGCGCTCACCACTGCATATATAATATATATTTTTTTAAATAATTGCGGGCAAACGAGCAAGCGGGTCACCTGATGTTAAGTGATTACCGCCGCCCATGAACGTTTGCAGCACCGGAGGAACCAATAATGCGTTGCCAGCTTTTGAGGAAGGAGACTGGCTTACGGCTGAAGTGTGGTCGCTAGCCAGGCAGATTCCGGTTAGAATCCTATCACAAAGCAAATACATTGTCGTCAAAATACGAATTTATATAGGTATATCAAAAAGAGTGGTCGGCTGCTGTCTGTCTGCTGTCCATGCAAGCTAAAGTCGAAAAGTGAGTGTAGTGGGCTTCCGCAAGGTAACAATTGCCTCTACGGCATGCTGCACATTTATTCTTCTAATAAATTATCATGTGCAGAATAAACACTCAGCATTTAAAATTAAAACGTCTTCTTTGTAAAAGTGCGTATGGTATAGTACCAAGAATGCTGGCTGCATTTCCGCATTCAAGCGTAAGATCACGCTAAGATATGGTAAGATATTCTAGCAAAAAGTGAGCCAGCCTTCTAGTCCCTTGAAGTGATAATTGGGCTTCTTTTTTGCACTAGGCGAGTATTGAATTTACTTGGAACTAGATCCTGCATTAAGATAAGATGACCGCATAACACCACACGAGGTCCAAGAACCGCAAGAGCCGCCAGCGGCGCACGAAACGTATTTTTCAATACCTACTAATTCAATATCTAATATAATTTAAATAGATAATGAAGATGAAGTCGCATTGGGAGTATCGAGAATGATGACGAAAGAAGGAATCAGCATTGACGTAACCTCATATTTCTACAGCGCGATGGATGCTGCTGACGCCATTCACATTTCTGTACTGAAAAATGCGCCTCCAGCGACAGTGTACGATCTCCTTAAATAACCCAATCATTTGAAGACTAATGAACGAAAATAACTACAAGCATTCGAATGAATCAAATCCCAAACGTGATATAAAAGTTGTCACCGCTATAAAACGACTTCCTTTCGACATAAAGTGTTACAGTGGACGCGCCATTAAAAATGTTAATAGCGTAACACTCGTTAGGATTACTGCCGCTAATTATTCCAGCGATTATCCCGAAATAAAAGCGGCTGTTGAGATTTTTATCATACTTTTTTACCGCGCGCTATTCATGCAGCTGATGTGTGGACAAGCGAGAAGAAAACTATTAAGAGGAGTTTATCACGCGCGTACCATACAAACAATGTTTAATTCTTATTGAATATTAACTTTGTCAATCTCCCTGGAGCAGTGGTGAGCGCTGTGGTATTATAGGTGGGAGATTTCTAAATTGTTTCTTGTCTGGTGAGGTGTGGTAGGAGCAATAGCTGAGTGTCTTACCGGGTCTTTTCGTAGATAAAATTAATCTGCTATCTAAATCGGCGCGGTGGTAGAGTCTTGAGTTTAAATCAGAATAACTTCAAGTTAGCATACATGAATTAAATTATTTAGAATTTTGAAATTTTTAATTTATACTTTGCTAGTATTTTTCATTGAAATTCTACTAAAATTAATTATATTTTTATTTAAAACAGTCACAGTAAAAATAACAATAATTTCGGTTCACAAGCCGATTGATTTAATTTCGATGAAATCGGCCAAGCGTTTCCATAACTCCGCATAATTTTCATTTTAGAAATCATCGGTTCGTCAATAATCCGTCATAGTTACAAAAAGTTAACGAGATTACAGTAATAAATAAGAATGTTACGGTAACGCGTACGGCGCGGCGCGGCGCGGCACCCACGCCCGAATTAGCACTCCGCATCAGGTCTCACGTCACACAATGGCGTATAAATTACAACGTTACCGCTGGGCCACGACCTTAACATAATCGACAACTGGCAGTGCGGTATATGCGCCGTGATAAATGTTTAATAACATTTAAGACACCCAGTGAATCGAGAGCAGCACAGGTGCCCAGCTTTTTGATACTAGCGAAGTCACCTTTTCAGTGGATTGTGGAAAATTTTATCTATCAAGAGAATAAGAATAAAGCATCAGTATAAGTACAATCTCAATGATTTTTGTGGTGTTTGGTTTGAATTTGGTGAATTTATTGTAGGTATTCTTGCTGCATCAATGACTTTTACCCAATAGCGAGAGAATGTCGGCTAATCAAAGGTTAATACAATCGTCACGCATATAGAAGAACCTGTCATTTTTAGACGATCGACCAGCAAGCTTTGGTTGAAAATCAGTCCTATTGGATATCTCTCAGCAGATTTATGCGGAATTGACGCCAATCCAAGATTATAACACCTGTTATCTGTAGTTTCTGCTGGTTTTATTTACTTAGTACTCTCTTTACTTATTAAATTATAGCCTATTTATATGGTATTAATATAAGTAAGACAAATACACTTTTATACATTTGATTATCTTACTTGCCGTAGGTCGAAATTTGTTAAGAGTAGGTTTACTACGCGTAGGTATTCAAAGCGCTAAGGTATCGTTTACGCGAAAAGCAGGGGCGTAGCTACCGCCGTATATGCCGTATCAATTATACGGGGCCCCCAAGCCACGGGGGCCCCCGACGTGCGTAAGCAAAAATTAACAAAAACGTCCCAAATTTTTGTTTATTTCAGTAATGACAAAAGTCAAAAAATGTTGTTCAAAAAGTTGCCCATAGAGGCAGAATCTTTAGAAAAACTAAAGTCATCATCAGCTATAAATGATTTAATAAATCAGTTTGCCGAAAAAAAGTTATACATTTAATTTGAATTGTTTGTAAAAATTTTAGAAAAAGTGTCAGATAAATAATTATGATGAATAAATATTGCTTTTAATTTTATGCAAACACTTTTTTCTTTTGTGAGTAATCTTTACACTTCCTAAGGGCCCCCAAACAAATTTTTATACGGGGCCCCGCCAAGGTACGCTACGCCACTGGCGAAAAGGTTATGGCCCAATGGTTACAGAGATCCCGTGGCAATTTTACCATAAGGTCGCGGCGTGTTTGTACCATGTGCCATAACCCATTGAATTTTACGAGGAAAAACGACAAATTGACGGCAGACGAATATTGCGTACGCGTGAAATGCTCACGATTTTGACGGACTTTCCATCAACTAGTGGACATACAATAAGTGAAGTTTTTTATTAAAATATGAGTTAATTGATAATGCTACATAATTAAGAGTATTAACCTACCTATCAATTATTATTGGAAGTGATCTAACCTAATTTGACTATACCAGTTTAGTATGTATATTTTGTGTCCAAACATCCTGTATAACATAAAGATATTTGTATATTTATAACACTCGTAAATTATCGCCATGCCCAAATTGATTCTGAAACCAAAACCAATTGTGGCCAGATGTCGCTGCAGATAAAAATAGCAAAAAAGTGTACAACGTATACATATAAATATGCGTTTAGGGTTTAAAAGTGCGGGCGGTTGATTTATTAACTGTTTCCTTTTAAGTTTTTATGGGCGCCATTTTTGCTTGGTTCTAAAAGTTAAGTATCTTGTGCTTGAAAAATGCCGCAAGTTTTACACCGGCGCGGTGCTTTTTAAAACTGAGCTTTTAATGTATAAGCATGACAAGACGTGAAAAAGACGTCAGTTTTATATTTCAGACGTCACGGTACCATGTACACAATCTGTAAACTGACCGATCTAAATATTATAATTTAGATCCTTTTCATAAGTAATGTTTCCTGCGAAAAAACCGGCCAAGTGCGTGGCGGGCCACGCGCAGTGTATAGGGTTCCGTAGTCACAATCCTCGAAAAACAGATATAACTCCTTAACCTGTAAACCCTACTTAGTACTTAGCCGTGATAGTTTTCCTTTAAAATTGATTATATACCCTACTGCTGTGAATTTCAAGTTCCTATATACTGCCATTTGGCTGATAGAGGGGGGGGGGGGGGGGACACTTGACTCTAATAAAAATTTGCACTTTAAAACATCATATTTTACAAACGGATCTAGAAATCGAAAAATGGTGTTCCCACACCCACAGTATTTTTAAAAGACCTATTCAACGATACCCCACACTATGGGGTAGACGAGAAAAAAATATTCATCCCCACTTTACATGTAGGGGCTACCCTAAAAAAAATATTTATCAAAATTTTATTTCACCACTTTGTCGGCGTGAATAATACTTATACCCATATGCCAAATTACGGATTTCTAGCACTAATAGTCTCTGAGATTAACCGAGGACGGACGGACGGACAGACAGACAGACAGACAGACAGACAGACGGACGGACATGGCGAAACTATAAGGGTTCCTTGTTTACTACGGAACCCTAAAAACGAGAGTATTACTTTGAAACGTGCCAATGTAATAGTTTAGAGATAGTTTAGTAAAGAAAAGCACTATAGATATTATAAATTGCGAACGTTTTTTAATAGATTACAAGTGTAAATTGAAAATTTAAAAAACCCCCGACATTCGCCATTAAGTGGCGGCGGCCATCTTGAATTTGCAATAGTGCTATTCTACTAGTCAAGCCCTTTCATTTGATACCCATATCAAGGGAGTTGTGAAAAAATATATCATCCGCCATTTTGTAGCGGCGGCCATCTTGGACCGATTTTCATCAAACATAGCTAAGAACACTCTCGACTAATTCACCTTTCAAACAAAAAAAACCGCATTCAAATCGGTCCACCCGTTTGAGCGCCACAGGGGAACAGACAGACACACACACACACACACACACACACACACACACACACAGACACGTCAAACTTATAACACCCCGTCGTTTTTGCGTCGGGGGTTAAAAAGAACTTTGATGTTAAAATTGTCCACCTATCGACTCAACAATTAATTATATTATCACCGTAAAATTATTTAGGTCATAAACTATAAATTAGGTCCTATTCTGAATAATTACACCCTAATTTATGATAAGCAATAAACGACTGACTCAAATCTCAATTAATGTTAGAATTAAGTATTGCTGCGAATTCGTGGGAACATCAATTATAACAATCGCAGTGCGTAAATTATCACGATCTCCCAAAAATTATACACACCTATTATGTATTCAATTTGTCCAATAAACTTATTTACATTTGACAAATTGTTTACGGATTTGATATTGAACTGATAAAATTCTAGTTTAATCTATCTTCTATCTATACATCTATACATATCATATAATATATAATAAAATCGTAGACTTGCCGTATCTGTACATTGAAGATGCAAAATAATAACTGGGGAATGTTAGGGATAAGATAAGTAATAGAACGTAAAAAAGCTATTTTTGAAATTTTCGTCTGTTTGTCTGTTTATCTGTTTGTCTGTTTATCTGTTTGTCTGTATGTTTGTACGCGCATCACGCAAAAACTACTGAATGGATTGAAACGAAACTTGGTACGATTTAAGTTCATACTATGGACACAGTTTAAAGAGATACTTCAAGACTGTGCTATGGAGTAACATATAGGATACTTTTTATCCCGAAATTCAGCACGGTTCTCTAGGGAGAGGGGATGAAAGTCAAAACGTGTATTGAGCTGTAATTCAATAACGCGTGGTCCGATTTTATTCATTCTTTTTTTGTTAGAAAATAGATACTTTAAAGATTACCGCCTAATCTTTAAAAGGCTGGATCGATTTTGATGGGACTTTTACTGGCGGATGTTTACATTTTGATGTGAACTTTTAACAGTTTTTAGCATGATATGAGCTTTTAACAGTTTTTAGCATCAAATGAGCTTAGGAAAAACAAAATGATTCCTACACGATTTTTAAAAACCAATATATGTATATCCATGCGAACGAAGTCGCGGGTGTCCGCTTGTAATATAATAAAACTGTAACAGATCCAATTCTGTACATTGAAGATATTTTGAAAATTTTTATTGGAGGGCACTCTATAATCGATACTGAATCCAAAACTGCAATTTATTTCATTTTTGTCTGTCTGTCTGTCGGTCTGTCTGTCTGTATCTTGGCCACGCATCACGCCGAAACTACAGAACGGATTCAAATGAAACTTGGTACGATTTGAGTTTATACTCCGAGGTAGGGCATAGGATACTTTTTATCCCAAAATTCAGCACGGTTCCTTTGGGAGAGGGGAAGAAAGTTAAAACGTGTATTTAGCTGTAATTCATTAACGTGTAGTTCGATTTAACTCATTCTTTTTTGTTAGAAAGGTAGTACTTTAAGTATTATCCCGTAAATATTTCAAGGTAATAGGTTTTTTAGTTCAGAAATGACAGACATTTATTGGGTTCAAATAACTTGGGCCCGGATCTTTGAACGTACGGCTTATTTTAAACTGGTGTGCGTTTAAATTTATGTTTGTCGATCTGTCTATTTGTTCCAGCTAATCTCCGAAACGGCTGGATCGATTTTAATGGAACTTTCAATATTATAAGGAGTAACTTAGGCTACATTTAGTTTAGGTACATAAAAGAATTATGGGATCCGATCCGATCCTCTATAAAAACCTATATCTACGCGAACGAAGTTGCGGGGATCAGCTAGTTGTCCAATAAACTTATTTACATTTGACAAACTGTTTTAGTGTAGTCAGTCCTATTACGGATTTGATACTGAACTGATAAAATTCTAGTTTAATTCTTAGTAAGTAAACTTTTATCTATCGGAAACTTCCTTTTTCTTCTCTTTGACTTTTCTTGACTTTGAGGATATTTCTCTCCCTTTACAATATCTCGAAATATTTCACTATTGGTGCCATATTGGTACGAATAGCGCAGCAGAATAGCGCTGAGTGCTGCCTCTCTTATTTGGTCTGACCAACGTCTAGTCAGGCCCGCTTGGGCTACAAGCGCAGGGTCTTTTTCTTTGTATATTTTTCTTCTTGTTCTTTGATCTTTGTAGAGTTGGTAGATTCATTTGTCGATTCGAAAGCATTTGTGAAAGTTTATCTGAATAAAAAATATGTCTATTCTATTCGGCTTTGCTTCAGCTGTCCACAAGATAGTTAAGCTACTTGTAACAATTTTGTTTTGAAAAGAGCAACTGCTGAGTTTCTTGCCGGCTCTTCTCAGCAGAATCAGCATTCCGAACCGGTGGTAGATTCTTGACGTCATGTCATAAGAGCCACACGTTGGCCTACATGCAATAAATGATTTTGAATTTTGAATTTTGAATCTTGCCACTTATCATCAGTGATTCATCGGTGGCAGTCAGCACTTATTCGACAATGTATTCAAATAGAAAATAGCATAATGGACCGGGTATAGATCGTCCACGGCCATAAATTATACATGTCCCGTTCAGAATGGCTTTAATTAGGTCTGAATTTCAAGACAGAGTTTGATTTCCCGCGGGGGCCCGGGAGCGAGCTCGATATAACATGTGCGCGGCCGGCCCGAACCTATGCCGAAGTTACGGCTAATGCTAATATAACTGGCTTGTTCGATAAATTGGTATTTACCTTATTATTCGCTTGTTTGTCGAACGTGGAACAGTGTTTTGTTAGCTGCTGTAAGCTAAATTGATTACAGCAGATGCACCAAAACTGATTGGCTAATAACCAAAACAAAGGAAAACGAACTTCGACCAACAATAATTAGGTACCTCAATAGCGCAACGATCGTCGAGCGTGGATCGAAAACCGTAAGGTCGACGGTTCAAACCCCACCCGTTACACTATTGTCGTACCCACTCCCAGCACAAGCTAACCGCTTATTTGGAGGGGAAAGGGGAACATTAGTCATGTACATCATAACTAATATTCTTTTTTTTAAAAAAAAAACAACGATCATTTAGAAATTCAAATATGGGAAACTTTGAGTTTGAACAAGCGAATAATCTCTGTTAAGAAAGGTTTAAAGTAACAGAGTTTGAGCTACTAAGATACGAAAAAACTTTCGGTGATAAAAAAAATTGCGTTGTAATAAATGATGTCACTCGATGGCCAAAGTTTGATGAACCTATTTCTCAAGTAGTTATTTCGTAGCACGACGTGAAAACATCCTGCGAATCAAATTAACGACATCCTTTTTTTATTGCTCATAAATTGCGACGAGGATTGTAAATAGAGCGCAAATTTTTTGTGGAGAGTGTACCTACTTGTACGTAGTCGTGGGAATTTTATACATGTTTCTGATAACTTCACACCTTCTTAACACTTCTATGACTAAATTGTAATAAGACAGTTTATTCTTGAATAACTGAAAATCACAAATGCCAGCTTTATAGGAAGTTTATCCGCTCTTGCCTTGCTGAAGGGAGTTGGTTTAATTTGCAAGTGGCAATTATTGTTATTTAAGGTGTTACGTTTTCCATACTAACTTCATGTTACCATTCAAGAGCGAATGGATTATATATTTACACTGAAATTACATCGCACACCCTTAATATAATTTTTAATTTGCGCGAAATTATATTTACATAAAGAAAACATTACATAGACAGCTTAATTATTATAATAGCCATCTATTAAACGCTGTTTTGCCTAGCTGACCGAGATGGCTTTACTTCACTTATAGCTGTTTATGTAATGTTTTCTTTATGTAAATAAAATTTTCCGCAAATTAAACATTAAATTAAGGCTGTGCGATGTAATTTCAGTGTAAATATATAATCCATTCGTTCTTAAATGGTAATAATAAATTAGTATGGAAAACGTACCACCTTAAGGCATTGTATGAAGGCGTCATCGTTAATGGTCACCGGACTTCGCCCGCAATGTAGAAATACACATTACACCTAGCACTAAGCTGCAGTCAGACGACGCCAAAATTTTCACGCGATCGCCGCGCGGGTACCGCGCAGAGTCCGCGCGGCCGCCGCGTTCACGCATACGTTGTAGACAAATGTGAATTCTATTATTTACACAGCAACATTTAAATTACAAAGGATCACTTAACCACAACGACTGCGTGGCGCGTGGACTAAAGTTGCTCACTTCTTTGCTCATTGAATTTAAAACGTAGTTGCTGAATATTTGAGTTATATACCACGAATTTAAAACGTAGTTGCCGATTTCGATAAATTTTCGTAGCTCTGAAGCATAAATGAAGACAAGTGGATGAATGTGACACATCGATCTGCCAAACCTAAATCGATGAGGTAATATTGTAACATTTTTTGTTTGCATGTATGCACATCAACAATGTCTAGGGATATTTTGTATAAAGTTCTGAAACTCGAAAAATATTAATCGGTTTTAAATTATTTTAATGAAAGCTTATTTTGTAGACCATATTAAATGATTCTAAATTTGAATTTGAAAAAATAAATTGAAAACAAATGATTTGTGCGGCATAATTGTAGCGAAGTTCGAAAGTTTCAATTGACCTAACCCAGTTTTTGGTATATTTTTGTATCAAATGAAAGTTTCAATGAAAATTATTGGTTAATTTCTAATTTATGCAACTGTATGCATCATGCAGAGGCGCCATTTAACAAGAGACGAAATGTTAAGGGCAGTAGGTACGCTCCAAACTGGGGCTCCTCAACGAAGTATTGCCGAGGCGATTGAAACAAGAAAAAACGTGATATCAAGGTTGTGGTCACGTTATTGCACCACTGGTGAAGTGGCTGAACGGCACCCAGGCGAGAAGCGCATAACCGCCTGAAGACAGGACCGATTTTCGCAAATGACCGCGAGAAGATAACCAAATGCTACAGCCATGCAGTTGGTTTAAAGGCTCCAGTCAGACCACCATTTGCTTGTCAGTGACGAAACTGTGAGGAGAAGACTGCACGAGGCTAACCTTCATGCTCGCAGGCCGCTTCGTACTCCAGCACTACGCCGAGGAAATCGTGGACGAAGATTACAGTGGGCTCGCGAACATTTGCTCTAGGAAGATAACTAGTGGTCTGTAGTGCTGTTTACCGATGAGTCCCGATTCGGATTTCATCCTGATTTACGAAGAGTACGTGTATGGCGAGCTCCTGGTCGTGACAACCGTCTGCGACACCGTCAGGAAGTCCAGCCATACCACGGCAAAACAATTATGGTTTGGGCGGGAATTCGTATCGATGGAAGAACAGATCTCGTTTGGATCAGAAACACCATGACTTCTGAAAAATACCGTAATCAGGTGCTAGCACCAATAATCTATCCCCATCGACTGCAAATGGACCAAGTTTTCACGCTCATGCACGACAAAGCCCGTTCGCACACTGCGCGAGTGGTGACCAGCTGGCTACAAGAGCACGATGTGTCGATCTTAGACTGGCCCGCTGAATCACCAGACCTAAACCCCATAGAGCACGCATGGGACATGCTCCAAAGAAGGGCTTTGAGGAGTTTTCCTCCGAACATTGCGACTGCAAAGCAACTTTTTTTGCATCTTAGCAGGACCTGGGACAATATCCCACAGCAAGACTTTGATAACTTGATTCAAAGCATGAAAAGCCGTTGTAGGACCGTGGTTAACGTCCATGGGTGGTTTACTGACTACTAATTTTAAATAATTTTTCACGTAACTGCAAAAAACCTGATAATTTTGCTAAAATTATATTTTTTCTTAAAAAGACATTCATCCTTAAGTTTACCATCATTTCACTTTTTGTCTTTATTTCAATAAAAAATTATTTACACAAAAAAACTAATTCTGTTTTATTCTAAAAGATAGTCTGATAAATAGGCTTTACAAAAATATATACATATTACTACGGGAGGTCGATGACCAATTGAAAAAGTCATTTCATACCGACTGGAAATTTTAACAACAATAGTTTAGACCGAACCCATCACAGCTCCGAACGTCAGCTGCCGCACCAGTGGTGGAGTTAAGAGTGAGAGCATGTGAAAGTGCTTGAAAATCAAAGCGCTCCGAGTGATTTTATCCCGGACAAAAATGGTCTTAAATCATTGTTCCGATCATTTTTGATACAGAAACAATCGTCAGCTGCGGCGCCGAGGGTGGGTTATACGTCCGCTACGCGCATGAAGTGCATTAAAATTTTGGCAAAAAAAGTTATTTTATACCTTATGAAATTTATGCAGCAGAATTTTCACACTTTTAAAATAATAAAGAAAATCGTCAGCTGCACTTCTGGTGGGGGAAAGACCGTCAGTCAGCGTGATAAACATTTTGCGCACTCAGTACATTTAGCCTAGTAAATCTAGGAAAAATATCCTATAGTTTCAAAAATTAGCCAAATGTATTCTTTGGGCCTTCCTCTTGAATATATCCAAAAACCCCATATGGGGGATGCATAACCAGCCGCCATTTTTAATTTTGTCCTTTTTTTCGGTTTTTTTCTCATATCACGAAAATCTCTACGAATAGCATCATAATTACTTCTGACAAAAGTTTTAACATACAATTTGCCACAAATGTAGTCTCTTGCAGTTTTACTCTAAGTTTATTACTTTAGGAGCTATAGGGTATTTTAGGTCCCTTTTTCGTTTTTTTTGCTCATATCTCGAAAGTCTCTACGAATAGCATTATAATTACTTCTGATAAAAGTTTTCGTATAAAATTTTCTACAAATTTGGTTCCATGCATTTTTACTCTAAGTTTATTATTTTAAGAGCTATAGGATGTTTAAGTTAATATTTGAGGTCCTTTTTTTAATTTTTTGCTCATATCTCGAAAATCTCTACGAATAGCATTATAATTACTCCTGTAAAAAGTTTTTACATAAAATTTTGTACAAATTTGGTCATGGTAATTTTTACGCTAAGCTTACTACTTTAGGAGTTATAGGGTGTTTAAGTTTATATTTGAGGTCCCTTTTTCAGTTTTTTGCTCATATCTCGAAAATCTCTACGAATACCTATAAAATTACTTCTAACAAAAGTTTTAATATAAAATTTTCTACAAATTTTGTCCTGTTCATTTTTACGCATTTATAACAAAAAAAACCGCATTGCGGTTTTTTTTGTATTAAAGGTGAATTAGTCGGAAGTGTTCTTAGCTATGTTTGATGAAAATTGGTCCAAGATAGCCGCCGCCACAAAATAACGAATGTCAGGGGTTTAATCTATACTAGTTTATCTCTCTGTTAATTTTAACACTCTGTAGCTCCTAAAGTAATAAGCTCAGCGTAAATTAAATAGGACCAAATTTGTAGAAAATTTTATGTAAAAACTTTTGTCAGAAGTAATTTTATTGGTATTCGTAGAGATTTTCGAGATATGAGCAAAAAACTGAAAAAGGGACCTCAAATATAAACTTAAACACCCTATAACTCCTAAAGTAGTAAGCTTAGCGTAAAAATTACCATGACCAAATTTGTACAAAATTTTATGTAAAAACTTTTTACAGGAGTAATTATAATGCTATTCGTAGAGATTTTCGAGATATGAGCAAAAAACTAAAAAAAGGACCTCAAATATTAACTTAAACATCCTATAGCTCTTAAAATAATAAACTTAGAGTAAAAATGCATGGAACCAAATTTGTAGAAAATTTTATGTAAAAACTTTTATCACAAGTAATTATAATGCTTTTCGTAGAGACTTTCGAGATATGAGCAAAAAAAATGAAAAAGGGACCTAAAATACCCTATAGCTCCTAAAGTAATAAACTTAGAGTAAAACTGCAAGAGACTACATTTGTGGCA
The DNA here is from genome assembly GCA_920104075.1 of Melanargia galathea. Taxonomy (NCBI): domain Eukaryota; kingdom Metazoa; phylum Arthropoda; class Insecta; order Lepidoptera; family Nymphalidae; genus Melanargia; species Melanargia galathea. Next base: position 28,488,659 of record OV049856.1, on the reverse strand, counting down.
AATTGTATGTTAAAACTTTTGTCAGAAGTAATTATGATGCTATTCGTAGAGATTTTCGTGATACGAGAAAAAAACCGAAAAAAAGGACAAAATTAAAAATGGCGGCTGGTTATGCATCCCCCATATGGGGTTTTTGGATATATTCAAGAGGAAGGCCCAAAGAATACATTTGGCCAATTTTTAAAACTATAGGATATTTTTCCTAGATTTACTAGGCTAAATGTACTGAGCACGCAAAATGTTTATCACGCTGACTGACGGTCTTTCCCCCACCAGAAGTGCAGCTGACGATTTTCTTTATTATTTTAAAAGTGTGAAAATTCTGCTGCATAAATTTCATAAGGTATAAAATAACTTTATTTGCCAAAATTTTAATGCACTTCATGCGCGTAGCGGACGTATAACCCACCCTCGGCGCCGCAGCTGACGATTGTTTCTGTATCAAAAATGATCGGAACAATGATTTAAGACCATTTTTGTCCGGGATAAAATCACTCGGAGCGCTTTGATTTTCAAGCACTTTCACATGCTCTCACTCTTAACTCCACCACTGGTGCGGCAGCTGACGTTCGGAGCTGTGATGGGTTCGGTCTAAACTATTGTTGTTAAAATTTCCAGTCGGTATAAAATGACTTTTTCAATTGGTCATCGAGCTCCCGTAGTATATTGTATGTTAGTTATAACCAATTTTGAATAAATTGAGAAAATCAGAATATCCCTAGACAGTGTTGATGTGTGTATGTCATGTCACCTTCAATTAAAGTCTGACGTACATTCATTCACTCATACATTAATTCATTCATATACTTTACTCTTACTTTCATAAAAATCTTTTTTATCGTCAGTCGAAAGTCGCCAACGACTGGACAACTGGATTTTCACTGCGCTGTCTTGTGTATTCAGCGGCTCCCTGTAACTCTTTTTATGTTGTCTATCCGCCGTGGTCGCTCTGGTAATAAGTACTGCGCTACATCAAAATCGGTTCAATAAAACTCGAGACACGGCTCGACTGATCTTCATGCGGTCAAAGCCGAAGGTTTAGGCTAATAAATAGACAATAGGTACAATTAAGAGACGTCGTTGCCCGATAGACCATCATAAAGTAAATTTGTATACCGTATCAATGATTGGCAGATTGTTTGTGCACTGCACACATCATATGACGCGTTTATTGAAATGTATCGCTGACATCAAATTGATGTGTTTGACATATTTATCATCGACGTTATGCTCGTAGAATATTAAACTCTCTGCTCGAAGACTTGAGGGTTAAATTGCCTTATTAAACTTACGATATTTCAAATCATAATCGAAGGTTACGTACACATAAATTGGGAGCACTTTTTATTACACGTTATACAAATTACAACGTAGTATTTAGGTCGGAAAATGTTGCCAACGGAAACCGCGAATGATAGCGCTGGTACGTGCCATCTGGCCGCGACAAGCGAATTTCATACGATTAATAATTTCAATTATAATACAATATAGTTAATACACGCTTAAAAGTTACCAAAATCACTAAGTAGACATATTATGGAGATAATATCCTGAGTCCTGACCGTATTTCCTCCACGGCTGTCATATGTCAGATTATTGTTGAAAATTAATTAGAATTTTTTACAAATTATTAATTTCATAATGAAAATAGGTTAGAATGAACTGACATTTGATTCATTCAATGGCGCCGAACCGCCATCTTGAATTATTGGTATAAATACGGGCACTTCGAAGCCATGAATTCAGTCTCCTCCAGAGACTCAACTGACTATTAGATGCTTCAGCATCTAAGTAGGTCGTGATATTTGATTGAGGGTTGTGATAGCAATCACACCCTAATCGAATAAAGTGCTGCCATTTTGGACTTGGCTGAGTGTAATTAAATTAATTAGTATAAAATAGATTTTGAAAAGCGATCTCAGTTAAACTAATCTGTGATTCGATATTAATTAAGTTTGTGCGGGTGATAAATAAAGATATTTTAATAATAGTTTGATTTAAGTAGTTTTAATATTAAACCTTATCCTGCTTCTGTAATGATGATGTTTACACATATCTCATCGGAGACTAGTCGACTCCGCAGTAGATATCATAGTGCTCAAACTGTGTTCACAAAATATATAATATTCACAAAAAATATAATAAGTTATCTCTATTCCCTCACTCTCGTAGTCCGACGATAAGTACACAACCGGAGTAAGTTCAGACGCAGGATCAACTGTTTTACGTGCTCAAAATGAAGACAAACTTTGCAGCTAGAACATTTTTTCAAAAAAAATTATTAAACACTAGCTGACCCCCGCGACTTCGTTCGCGTGTTTATAGGTTTTATATAGGATCGGATCGGATTCCATAATTCTTTTATGTACCTAAACTAAATGTAGCCTAAGTTGCTCCTTACAACATTGAAAGTTCCATTAAAATCGATCCAGCCGTTTTGGAGATTAGCTGGAACAAATAGACAGACCGACAAACATAAATTTAAACGCACACTAATTTAAAATAAGCCGTACGTTCAAAGATCCAGGTCCCAAGTTATTTGAACCCAATAAATGTCTGCCATTTCTGAACTAAAAAACCTATGACCTTGAAATATTTAGAATAGAAAATAGAAAATCTTTATTTGTAGTAGATCACTTGTACAAAACTTAAAATAAGATAGGTATAACAATTAAAATATAATTATTAGTGTAACATTTGTCTTGTACAGCAGTGCAATGCCACAAACAGGTAAGTCACTCAGCTTGTGTTGGAACACAGGGCCTCTCAGACTGGAGACCGGTTTGGAAACGCATCTGAGATTCCAGGTGTCCCAACGCTGATTTTCAGTGATTTCGCTGATTTACGGGACAATACATAAAGTACTACCTCTCTAACAAAAAAAGAATGAGTTAAATCGAACAACGCGTTAATGAATTACAGCTAAATACACGTTTTAACTTTCTTCCCCTCTCCCAAGGGAACCGTGCTGAATTTCGGGATAAAAAGTATCCTATGTCCTACCTCGGAGTATAGACTCAAATCGTTCCAAGTTTCATTCGAATCCATTCAGTAGTTTCGGCGTGATGCGCGGCCAAGATACAGACAGACAGACAGACAGACAGACAGACAAAAATGAAAAAATTGCAGTTTTGGCTTCAGTATCGATTATGGAGTGCCCTCCAATAAAAAATTTCCAAATATCTTCAATGTACAGAATTGGATCTGTTACAGTTTTATTATATTATAGATAGACTAGATGATGCCCACGGCTTCGCCCGTGTGGATTTAGGTTTTTAAAATCCCGTGGGAACTTTTGATTTTCCAGAACAAAAAGTAGCCTATCTGTAGTAAACCGTCACCAAAACGGAAAAATTCCGTGGGATCCCCACGATTTCGGAATGCAATTCCTTACAGCATCAGGGTTGAGGAGTTGAATATGTACCTACTCGAGTTCATTCAACGATAAAGTCTTTAATTGGTACCCCCAATATCAATTTAAATAACCGACAGTTCCTAAATCCCATTAGTTTTGGGGATCAGTTCCCCTACAGCATCAGGATTGAGGAGTTGGAATCCAAGTTTTTTGTAGGACAGTGTCGCAATGTTTCTCTATCGATTAAAAAAAAATTACGCAAATCGGTTCAGAAATCTCGGAGATATCGGTGTACATAGGTAGAAAAACACAACTCCTCCTTTTTTGAAAGTCGGTTAAAAAAGTAGCCTATGTTACTCCCTGGTTAATTCTCTACTTGTATGTGAAAGTCCCGTCAAAATCGGTTCAGCCGTTCCAAAGATTAGCCCGTTCAAACAGACAGACAGACAGACAGACAGACAGACAGACAGACAGACAGACAGACAAAAATTTTAAAAACGTGTGATTCGGTTATGGTACCGTTCAAATAACCATATGAGCTTAATATGAGGTAGTTATTTCGATATTACAGACAGACACTTCAATTTTATTTATTAGTATAGATAGTAAAGTATGATTATGGTAGTCAAAATATTCCGAAGATGCTCTGATGTTGGAATGAAACGTACCTACTTGGAAAGTGTCTTGTTATATTCCTAGAAAAATGTATGTCTTTGAAGTAATTAAAGAAAATATTCCAAAGAAAAAAAAACCATAAATTTCTGATTTTATCAACTAAAACATCATAATTAAAACAATTAAAGCAGAAGACGCAAATAAAAAATGATATACGCGGTCCGTAGATGTCACAGACCAACAGATAAACTAGAAAAGAACCAGTTGTTTATTACGCTATTTGGCGCTCAGAAGAGCCACAAAGCGTGACAATTATCACATTCAATTATGACAGATGTGTTGACTAATTCCTACCAAAGCATCAACTAACGGAACATTATGCTAATGGCGTCTTCAAAAGATAACACGGCGCTTAGGGCCGAGACAAAGAAGACGCGTCGCGGAAACTGCACTGGACGTTAAACTGTAAGTGAACGTAAGAATGTGTACGATTTGCAATACTAGGCACTGTATGAAACGACAAATAACTGCAGAAGTGCGCTTTTCTAATTTGCGCTTCGCTCACTTCATACAAACGGACCTACTACTGGAAAAGACAACACAATGCGTAAAATCGGGAGGAACATTGACAACGCTGTACGTAAGGCCGCGTTTATTTGATACGAATTTGTTCGCGTCGACAAAACGCGCTTTCGCATAGTGGCCGCTGCCTGCAAGTGTCTGGAGAACGTGCTGCTATGGCGAAATACGCATTATTTATGCAGCAACTACGTTTTAAATTCAATGAGCAAAGATGCGAGCAACTTTTGTCCATGCGCCACGCGGTCGTTGTGGTTAAGTGATTCCTGGTAATTTAAATGTTGCTGTGTAAATAATAGAATTCACATTTGCCTCTAACGTATGTGTAAACGCAGCGGCCGCGCGTACTCTGCGTGGAGCCCGCGCGGCGACTGCGTGAAAATTTTCGCGTCGTCTAACTGCAGCCTAATAACGCTAGGCGTATTTCTACATTGCGGGCGAATTCAGGTGATCATTAACGATGACGCCTTCATACGGTGTCTTAAATAACAATTGTCACTCGTTGTACCAGATCATTCCTTCACGTAAGTAAGTACCTACTTGCAAATGAAACCAACTCTTTTCTATATAACTGACAACGCATTGGTACAGCACATCAGGTGATGTTTGCTCGCTAACACGCGTTGGTCTTTGAAGAGAAAGAGCGTTCGTCAAGTTTCCGTCGCGCCGCCGCGCAACCGTCCCGGGTTCTGTTTGTTTCAGCCTTTATCAGTAAGCTCTATCAGTAAGCCGTCGGACGTTCACATTTTAATAATTACTCTTCGGCGCCGCAGAAGTTATTTTTTGCCTTTTTAGGCGAATCGGGCCTCATTAGTTTTTGCGTTTAAGCTAAACATCTGTGTTAGAAAGTTCCAATTAGATCTTATAAAATGATAATATAAAAATATAAAACTATCATTTTGTGAAACTTATTATAAGTAAGTATCAGTTATCTTTGAACGACTTTTATGATTATTAAAAAAGTTATTTAATTTTGCTTAATACAGAATTCACGCACGATACTCACAAGAGCCAGCCATAAAGTACGATGATATCCTCGAGAAAAGAAAGAGCGCAAGTTCATTTAAAAAAACAAACGTTACAACGGCGTCGTCGACGAAATTTAGGAGAATTCCTGATGAAACATAGCTTCGTCGAATTTTTCCTCTGATGAAGAGCCGCGTTCGTCGTAGCCGGGCATTTAGACTAAATTAACCCCCCTCGCCTTCGAGGGGTGTTATGGATTCCAATAAGGCCGTGGAGTGATTGTGACAGAAATTGTGAATTCTTATAGCCCTAACCCTTGCTCGTTCTTGGGAACTGCGGGCCGACATTTAATTAAATGATTCGAAAACACCTGTTTATAATGCCCTGGATAAAATTTGGAAAATGCTGCATCTATTTCCTCTAAATTCCCTTGAAACCTTTAAACAAGATAAAGTTTTAAAATTAAACCTAAATTCCTATCTATATAATTACATGCAGTTTTACAATCCTTTGGTTGTGCATGTATACTCCTTTTACCGAGCGCAGCTTTGGCCTAACTAAGAGAAAATATACCACCACCACTACAGCCTTTTAACGCCTCACTGCTGGGCACAGGCCTCCTCTCTAATAGGAGAGAGGGATTTAGAGCTTAGACCCGCCACGCTGCAGCGTTGTAACGCGCTGCTCCAATGCGAGTTGGCGGGTTGGCGGGTTGGCGGGTGGCAGAGAATTTATACAGTTCGCGAAAATATTCTTGAAGATGTAGTTAGGTTCGATAAAAAATGTCCCGTCTCCTTCAACCGCTTAAGATGACCATAAAACTGTCATTACGAAGCAATCCGACAAACGAATTGCCTAAAACAATTCAATGTTGAAAGGATTCTCCCGGGACCCGCTCCCCTGGGCGGCGAGTAATTTAAGCGATATTGCTCAGGAATGGCGGGGATGCTTCGCGCTCTAATAAGATTTTAAATGTGACATTCCGTGTAAAACGGTTTGGGATGTTGACAGGAGCAGGCCGAGTGCTGCGGGCTGGCTGTTCTTCTTTAGAATTGTATCATATTTAACTTGCACAATGCTCTGAGGTCCTATCGTATCTTTTCAACACGTTAACTGTGCGTAAACGAGATTTTTTTATTCATCTACAAGTTAGCCCTTGACTGCAATCTCATCTGATGGTAAGTGACGAATGACGATGCATTTTGAGATAGAAGCTGGCTAACCTATAAAAGGTAATGGCAGTTTTTATTAAGCTGATCGATTTCTACATGGCATCGTACCGGACGCTTGGCGGTATGGCTTTGCCAGTAGAGTGGTGATCACCAGACCAGACCAGAGACAATTTAGAAATTATAAACTCCCAAAATTGCCCCTGCCGGGAATTGAACCTGGAACACTTCCCACTTAAAAGACACCGCGCTCATCGCTGCGGGAAGTCGTCAATAATAAAACTATACTATAAAAGACAAGTTTACGCTAGTTACCGCTAATTTGCAAAGTTACCTACACTAGAGCCTCTGGTTTACTCGTAGATATCAAATCAGTCGACGTTGAACTCAACGACGAACGCAACGTTTTAAAGAATACTAGGGCAACATAATATTATTCTAAAATAGGAACCGCCATAGTTAAGCCCACTCGAGCTCTTCTGAGAACTCCGAGATGAAATACGGTCTTGTAAAAGGAGAAGGCGAAATAATAAAAAGGCAATATAGCGCGGATGGAAATCTTGAGCCTCTACGGGCTTATTAGTGCACGCCTACGTATTCTTGAGCATTATGCATTCACCGAGTAGACCTACATTAATGCCTGGGAATAAAATGTGATTGTACCTGTTTTATTAATTCAGTAATGAAAAAAAAAAGATGAACTGAACACGTTCTTGATTACACCTACATACAAAAAAATTAGACGAGAATATAAACACTTCAAAAAAACTTCTACAAAACGCTACTTACCGATAATTCAATACATTCAGACATTGCTAATGAATTTACCTTCCTTTCTAATGATATAAATTGCGGTATCTGGTGCCATTCAGGCGTACCAAAACTAAAAAGTTCACATTCATACAAAAGCGAATTCTGTACGTAATTAATGTAATTATTTAAAAAGCATGACTGTTTTTATTCAACATTGTTTTTTATGTCCTTTGTAAAAGTTTTTTTAGAGTAAATCTATTCATTTAGAGTTTGTATCTACTTCAAATTAATGAGGACTGTTGTTATTAAGTTTACATTCAAAAAGACTTTAAAAAGTGAAGAATATAAAAAGTGACTGTGTGAAAGTGACTGAACTGATTCAATGTTAGTCATATACTCAATAGATACGCTTTAGTAAATTCTTTATGTATTTTAGTAGGAAACTAACCTGTCCAATGTCCATTGAGTGTTCACTGTTTAAACGGCCCTATTTACGAAAGGATCTCGCCAGGGCCTACTTAAAATCCGTTCATTTCCCTAAACCATTGTGCACAGGTTCCAATTTCCGTTCCGGGAATCGGGAAGATTTCGTCGAATGACTTGTAAATATTTTTTTTTTCGTCCCCTTGTGGGACTACCATATATTACACTATTTCGATACTAACTTGAAACAATTGTTCTTTTACATCTGTAAAAAGTAGTATTGAAACATAGAAGAGCAATGAGCTCTATTATGTTTAAATGCTGTGAACAGTGAAAAAAGGCAAAATTGAGTGGGAACGAGAAGAAAATCCTGGCGGCAAAATAATAATTGTCCAAAGTTTAAAGGCTTGATTCAAATTCAATTCAAAGTTTGATGGCAGGATATTCGTAATTCATGAGAATAGAATACTTTAATAATGAAAAATTGTGTAATGTTTAATTTATTTATAGACATTGCAAAAAAAGAGATTTAAAAAGACTGAACCTAAAACTAGCCAGACATTCCCTAAATCCTTACGAGTACAAATATACCAAATGTAATTATTTGTAATTAGTTTTTTAGAGTTTAGTACAATCCAATAAATGCTCAAGACTTGGTCACCCTATTCTCCACCGATTTTACGATTCGACGGCGATTTTTAGAATTGCCTCTACGTTCCTAGCGCCGCCCTCTCTTATTTGAATTATTAACTCGAATCTGCACGTTGAAATGACACTCGGACTTGATTTGCTTCGCTTTTGTATAAGGTACTGGCACATAGGAAGGCCCACCTTATTTAAAATCTCAATAAAAAATAATGTTTTAAAGATTTGACAAAAACAACTATGTTGAATGGAAGCAGGCGTTACTTTGCGGAATTCCATGATATACAATGAATATAAAATTATTTTGCTATAATCCGCTAACAGTGACAAATTTGTAGGCACAACACCACACAATCTTGTAGGCACAACACCACACAATCTTGTAGGCACAACACCACACAAATTCACCACAAAACAAACTCGACGATCGTTTCGCTCCGACACCGGAGCATCTTCAGGAGATGTCGACTTCACAACGGACGATTGCAAAGTCTATTTGGTAGCAATTCTCTTGGCAGATTTCAAAATTTAAAATCGCTTATATTAGACTTAGAGGGATGTGCTATTCTACAAACACACTTATATGACAGGTCGGACTTAAAATTGATTTTAACAGCACTAAACTATTCAATTTAGATTTTAGACAGCAAAAGCTATTCTATGCACGCACCTAAGTGTCAAAATTAAGAAACGTCAACTTAAAATTCGCTAAAAATAAAGAGGACCTCTCGAGGTGCCCACTAAATTTAAGTTGTCCTTCTAATATTTCTTTAGACTTACGCCGCGCCGATCACAAGTATTGTCGACTTGAGTTGATTAGACTTACCTGTAAAAAAAAAGAAAAAAAGATTAATGATTTTATTTAAAAACGGTTGTAGTATGCGCTTATATTAAAAATTTGACGATGCCTGCAATTTCGTCCGCGTTTAATTTTTTTGTAAAAATCCAGCGAGAACTCTTATTTTCGGGGCAAAAAATGGTAATATCAATCTCCACTCTCCAGATCTTCAACTACACTCGTGCAAGAAATCATGTCTATCCACAGCTATGTTGCAGCGTTATCTAGTAATATAATAAAGCGGAAGAGTTTGTTTGTTTGAACGCGCTAATCTCAGGAACTACTGGACCGATTTCAAAAATTCTTTCACCGTTGGATATATACGTAATCCTTGAGTGCTAAAGGCTATATATTATGTACCACGGGCGAAGCCGGGGTAGACCGCTAGTTGAAGGATAAACGAACAAACAAACACTTTTGAATTTTGAATATATGTAAGTAGAAATTTAAATACCTATTCATTGTGTTCACTGAGTTGAGAATGGAAGACTTCGGCATGTTTGTCAATTTAATTAGTTAAATAATTTCGAAGGGACTATAAACCTTAATCAATATTGAACGTCGGCAATGACTACGATATTGCAAATTTGATTAGCTTTTAATTTCGTCGAAGGGAAACGGAATGGGACCGAGGTGTCAAAGTAAATTAAGCACAGAAGGCAATCAGCGTTCGACATGAGATCAATATAAATCAGGCTTTTGCCGCCCGGAGTTATAACGGCTTTATTTTTTTCACTCTGTTGACGTTGTTTTGCACTTTTGCAAATGAGAAAATAAAGTCTCATTTAAATATTGTACAAAAAGTAGGATGAGAAAAATGTGGATTCTTTTTTTAACCCTCGACGCAAAAACAACGGGGTGTTATAAGTTTGACGTGTCTGTGTGTGTGTGTGTGTGTGTGTCTATCTGTTCCCCTGTAGAGCTCAAACGGTGGACTGATTTGAATGCGGTTTTTTTTGTTTGAAAGGTGAATTAGTCGAGAGTGTTGTTAGCTATGTTTGATGAAAATCGATCCAAGATAGCCGCCGCTATAAAATGGTGGATTACATATTTTTTCACAACTCCCTTAATATGGGTATCAAATGAAAGGGCTTGACTAGTAGAATAGCACTATGCAAATCTAAGATGGACGCTGCCACAAAATGCCGAATATCGGGGGTTTTTAAATTTTTAATTTATACTTATTTTAGTGTTGCTTAAGTAAGCTAGATATTATAGCTTCGCAGATAGAATCACAACATATATTGGTACCTGTACAGCAGCTTATGTATAGTAGTGGGAAGTATTTTTTGGGCTCTGGTCACCTACATGACAGAAACTTGGCGAACTTTGCTGTACTTTGCAGGGCCATCACATGACTCGCCATAGCTAGAGATCACGTCAGCGAAAGTTCAAAAATTCAGGTCTGTTAGTCTCAGGGAGAAAGGGATAGACCACGCTGCTCCAGTGTAGGTTGGCGAATGGCGAGCACACTTAATTTTCAAAATAATCACACTAATATTATAAAGGCGAAAGTTTGTGTGTGTGTGTGTAGGGGTTTGTTACTCTTTAACGCCGCAACTACAGAACCGATTTGACAGAAATTTTGAATGGAGATAGTTTATACCCTGCTTAAAAAATAAGCTACTTTTTATCCTGGAAATATCTACAGTTCCCACGGGATTTTTGAAAAAACGGAAATCTATAGCTACAGGAATAGGTAGATTACTATAACAAACTTCCTTGAAAGTAGGTATAAAGGTTGAAAACGGGAGCGAGAACAGGAACCGGAAATCCGCGATTCCCTTGGGATTTGTGAAAAACCGAAATTCACGCAGACGAAGCTGCGGGCAGAAACTAGTGCTTAGTAAAATATTATTCTCAGTAAGTTAGTATATGTAGGTACAAGTACAAAAATCAGGCTACTTGTACAGACTACTCAAACAAGTGCACCATTTATTCCACTGCACCAGCCGTCACGGATTAAAAGCTTCACGTATAATTACCTGCCCACGCTTATACTTAAAAACCGTACCGATTTCCACAATCGTTGGTACGCCCACCGTACTATGTCTAGCCTCAGAGGTGCCTAGAACAAGTGAAGTATTTGCTCGAAAACGGACTTTTCTAAGATTAAAATGCCGTCGGATTTGCATTGACGCGATAAAACCCGGGTATAATGAGAGGCGAATGCCGGCGCCTATAGATCACCGCAGATGGCGCCAGTGAGACGCTCTTGCGCAACCTCCGCACGCAACTGCCTTGCGTCCGATCATAGATTTTAATTTCCTTTGAACCTTTGCACACCTTACATTTAAAAATATACATACACACACACACAGACACGTCAAACTTATAGCACCCCGTCGTTTTTGCGTCGGGGGTTAAAAAGTAGCCTGTCTCCGTACCCGGGATGTAAGCTAATTCTGTACTAAATTTCACCCAAATCGGTTACACAGTTGAGCCGTAAAAAGCTAGCAGACAGACAGACAGGTAGACAGACAAACACACTTTCGCATTTATAATATTAGTATGGATGAAAGCATAATAAAGGTCCCACTTCCTTATAAGATGTCCATAGCACAATAACCGAGTGCAACAGTCGATTTACCACAACGGAGCCACTTTCCTGCACAAGCGATTAATCCACGTCAAGAGCAGTTTAACGCAAGAGGGATCGCTGCGACGCCGTGCGACCACCAGCCGTTTTGTAAACAGACGAAATTGATTATTATTTGTCTTAACGGATCGAATTTGTGCATCTAAAATGAACGCGGAACTAAGTCTTGGGTGTTTCAAATAATTTTTAATTTGTCTTTAATCTCTATTTAATCACTCTAGTCTCTTAAACATTTCTATTAAATTGTAATTTATGATTGGTTCTACATTCGGCCCTTTAAAAAGAACTTATATTCTAAATCTCTATACTTACTCTTTATTATTCTCTCTTATACCGATAGCAAAAGGCTTTAAGACAGTCCTAATAGATTTGAATTTTGGACAGATGCTTGTTCAATTTTTCTTTGTTAAACAACATTAAACTATAAATAAATAAATACAAGGTCATTCAGGTATTTCTCAACATAGAAAATGTAGACCGATTTTTAAAACTTTGCATTGAAATGAACATGAAATGAAATGAAAACGTGAACGTGAATTTGCAAGTCGTTTCAAAGAGTAATGTAACGTGTGTAAGAGTCATACAAATTAATTCAACAAATTATTTGGTAGTCTTAACTTTGTTTAACTATAAAAAAAAAGTACGTGACAAAAATGATAATTCCGCCATGAAAGTTGGAACTGCTATATAATGGCAAGTTATGCTTGACTGCGATTGCTCTAATAATCTAAATTGCAAGGTATGACAGGTTTACTAACCTGTCATACCCATTCCAGGTTAGACTGGTGTGAAGGGGTATGACAGGTTAGTAAACTCCTGATCATACATCTGATATCGGTTGCTGTATAGGTACGGCTTACTCCGGCTCCCACCAGACCAGACATGAACCATTTTAGTAATTATCTAGTTACTCAGCCAGGGATAGAATCCAAGAGCTTTCACTTATGAGGCAACAGCCTATACCAATGTGCCAGAGAGGTTGTTAAAAGAGGTGTTTGGCTATAAAGTTTGGAAACAAGTTTGGCCGTTTATCGTTACTTTAATGCAAGCACATCTTGCAGCAAAACCATTGCCCAATACGATTTAAAGAAATGCTATAGGTATAAAATAGCTGGCAACAAAAGGGGCCGTAAAGAGGCCCCTCTCGATGCGCTGAAATAAAGTTAATTGCTCGTAAACTGCAGAATGTGTCCCGGCAGCCATCTTTAAAACTTGCGTCTGACGGCTTCTCAAACCTGCACTCTTATTTTATTGGTCCCTGTTCGATGTTATTGTTGCCATCTGGCAAAGACAGAAAGTTTGATATGGGAGTAGATGAAAGAATACTTACTACCTTTAGCTCGTATTATAAGTATGCAATCAATAAAAATCTCTACTAGGTACTACATAAATGAGTACTGAAACAGATTTCACGATTGTTTTGGAAACGGAAACAATTATTTCTTATTCGTCTCCACGATTAAAATAAACCTCCAAAGTAAACTTTGACTCTACGTTAATAAATTAGACCATGGATTAGGATGTCTATGTATTTATCAAATAAGTAAGAAACAAGAAAGCAATGCTGCAGCTCCAGAAGTTGCAAAAGTTAAGCTGATATATCTAAAGTAATTTAAAAATTAATAAGTAGACAGACAGAATGTTGAGGTAAGAAGAAAAATCTTAGTCAATTTAGTAAGTGCCAAATGCCAATCGATATAAAATAAATATTTAATTTAATAACGCTTTATCAATAGTTTAATTTTTTTAAATGAGAAGATCGAGTGGTCTGTACTTTGTTGCCTAAAAATAATCTGTAGTAAAACTGATACAATACTGGTGGATATTTGCTGCGTTAACTTATGCCTGTGTAATATAACTTCTTAGAAATACTTATAGCAGAATCGGAATTAAATTAGCTTAGCTTGGGCGTCGGTGCTGTGGTGGGCGGTATCCATGACCTGTCCACTTGACAGTACGACACTAAATCCAATTACGTAATCTGTTCTGTAATTGATTACAATACTCAATCAAGGCCGTTTAGACCCTGGACTAATAGCTCGCGATCTGATTATTTGCTTATAGATTTTATTAAATTATAGGCTATTTTCTAAAATTTCTAAATTTATTTTCTAATTATTTTATTTTCTAAATTTTTTGCCGATGTTGATGATTAGTGTATTATCTATAGATGATACCTATGATACATTACTTACCTATGATTAATAAAATCATCGCATTTTTATGTGTTTTATCTGTAATATTTAATTTTTATTATTGTATTTATTTTATATTTAAAAAACTTACTGAATTTACAATGTTTCGTTTAACTATTTCATGACAGTGACAGAAAATGTGTGATATAGGGTGGGCATCTGGAATATACGAGTATGAGTATGTGAACTAAAGTGTCTACTTAGACTGAAGTGGTCAGACAAAACAGTATCGACCAGACAACTTTGTAATATGAATCAAGCTGTACCTATTATAGACAAGAAAAAATTCTAAGTCTATGGTAAGACTAGTCGTACAAACTCTTTTATAAAAACGCCATCGTTTATTATGAAAAAAAAAAAAAGTTTATTGAAAAAAATTTTTTTTTGTTGTTTAGGGACAACACAATCCTGCTTTAAAGGTAGGTACTGATGTAAGGTATTTACCAATCAGCAAAGCAGGTGAACGCTTTTTCCTTTGCAGCACCCTTCACTACACCCACGGCATGAAACCGGCGCGGCCGCGGCGCCTAGCGGCCTGGGGTCGTGGGTGCCGCATTCCGCGCACTGCCGTTTGTCAAACCGCTGTCCACTCCGAAATGTGGACCACTTTGATTTGCTGCAAGTGTATGAGTATATCTATACATATAATAAAATCGTAGAATTGCCGTATCTGTACATTGAAGATTTTTACAAAATAATAACTGGGGGATGTTAGAGATAAGTAATAGAACGTAAAAAAGCTATTTTTGAAATTGTCTGTTTGTCGGCTTGTCTGTTTATCTGTTTGTCTGTTTGTCTGTATGTTTGTGCGCGCATCACGTAAAAAAATACTGAATGGATTGAAATGAAACTCGGCATGATTTAAGTTCATAATATGGAGTAACATATAGGATAATTTTTATACCGAAATTCAGCACGGTTCCCTTGGGAGAGGGGATGAAAGTCAAAATGTGTACTTAGCTGTAATTCGTTAACGGGTGGTCCAATTTCATTCATTCTTTTTTTTTGTTAGAAAGTAAATACTTTAAAAATTACTGGCTAATCTCTAAAAGGCTGAATCGATTTTGATGGGACTTTCACTGGCGGATGTTTACATTTTGAGCTATACCTAAACATCCGCCAGTGAACTTTTAACAGTTTTTAGCAAGGTATGAGCTCAAAGGAGCTTAGGAAAAACAAAATGATTCTCACGGGATTTTTAAAACCAATGTCCACGCGAACGAAGTCGAGGCTGTCCGCTTGTTTTGAAATAAACACCTAGTTAATATTGTCACCTTTCAGTATTGTAGAATGCTAAGGTAGAATGTAATAAAGGAGTATATTTCAGTTTTTGGCAGTTACTCTAAAGTACCGATCCGTAAACATTTGGACCGTAATATCACGAATTTTTGAACAGAGCGAACTTTTACGTGTTCGTTTTTCTTGATAAAATAGTTATTTTAACTATAATGCAGGTATAATAAGATCGCTATAGAAAACTTAGCGCTATTATTTTTCTACTAGCGGTCCGCCCCGGCTTCGCCCGTGGTACATAATATATAGCCTATAGCACTCAGGGATCACGTACATATCCAACGATGAAAGAATTTTTGAAATCGGTCCAGTAGTTCCTGAGATTAGCGCGTTCAAACAAACAAACTCTTCCGCTTTATTATATTAGTATAGATAGTAGATACTTATACTTCTTTTTAAAAAGAAGCCATGATGAACATGACTAATATTCCCCTCCAAACTTGAAAACTTGTGTTAGGAGTGGGTACAACAATAGTGTAACGGGTGAGGTTTGAACCGTAGACCTTACGGTTTTCGATCCGTGCCCGACGACCGTTGCGCTATTGAGGCTAAATACTACCTAACTAGGTACAATCCAATACCAATAATCATTACTTTGTCTTTTTAACCCCCGACGCAAAACGACGGGGTGTTATAAGTTTGACGTGTCTGTGTGTGTGTGTGTGTGTGTGTGTGTGAGTGTGTGTGTGTGTGTGTGTGTGAGTGTGTGTGTGTGTGTGTCTGTCTGTTCCCCTGTGGCGCTCAAACCGGTGGACCGATTTGAATGCGGTTTTTTGTGTTTGAAAGGTGAATTAGTCGAGAGTGTTGTTAGCTATGTTTGAAGAAAATCGGTCCAAAATGGCCGCCACTACAAAATGGCGGATTACATATTTTTTCACAACTCCCTTTAATATGGGTATCAAATGAAAGGGCTTGACTAGTAGAATAGCACTAAGTATTGCAAATCCAAGATGGCCGCTGCCACAAAATGGCGAATGTCGGGGGTTTTTTAAATTTTTAATTTATACTTGTAGTATTAATGGTTTAGTACATGTTTAGTATATTTCAAACCAACAAAGTATAACTTGCAAACTCGGGGACACCGCGGTGAGAACTTTAGGTATGTATTTACCCAACGTTCGTAGAACTCTAGGGTCAGCTGATTGCATTACATTGCGAAAAATACAGGAAATATTTTTTTCGCTTTTTTTCGTGGCATCTTGTCAGTAATCATCACTACTATTACCTGTCTTCGTTTTCGATAGCAGTTCCCTTAGGCCCGTTATTATAATTATGTATTACTAATACCTATGTCAAAAGAAACTATTTTCTGATATTGTCTTCTTGCAAACTTACATTAAAGGACGAAACTGGATACATTAAAGGACGAGACCCTATAAACAAAACACATAGATAAACATTCAGATACTGTGAAGATAACCAGAGATCTAGGCGCACGAAGTGCGCCAGGCCAAGTTCCTCCGGCCTTGTCGCATGAGTGTGTTATTTACACGATCCATTTCGAGCTGTTTTGACCCCCCTCATAACTCTGGTTCGCGGGATAGTAATCCTACGAAATTTGAAATATAAGTTAAACTCGTGGATGTGATGATAAATTGAAAGTTTCAAATTTTCAAGTTGAACCGTTTCTGAGATACAGAGGTTTGAAAATCACATAAAACAAGACCTACTCACTGACTGATCAAAATTATGACGCACTTCCCGTGTATGTGGAATGTTGAAATTTGGTAAGAAGATGAGTCTTAGTGTGTATATGAAGGAAAAAATCGAAAAATGTCCAAAAGTTGCATCAGACACTGACCAATTCAAAGATATATAAAAATCTGTCTGTTCCCACATCACACAAAAAATACTGAACAAATTTTCATTTTGTTTTAATAAATGTATTTTACTTTATTCGAAGCTATACATGGTTCTTGTTTCATCGAAATCGGTGCACTATTTAGGGAGATGTGACTTTTTAAGTTTTCTAGCAAGGGGTCAATCTTACTGGTCTTGAGTTCTAATAAAAAGTAAAGTGTAGGTAAATAATAAAACGCCAAGAGGTATATTTTTTTATCGAAGTCGCGGGCGTGACTTCGTCGGCGTGGACTACACAAATTTTAAACCCCTATATTACCCCCTAAGGGGTTGAATTTTCAAAAATCCTTTCTTTGCGGATGTCGTACGCCACATTAATAGCTATCTGTGTGCCTAAGCCCGTTCCTTCCAGTAGTTTGAGATTCGTCTTTGCCAATAAAACCAGAAGCGCGATTTTCTTAATAATTTTGATAAGCAACCTTGACCCAAGTCAGGAAATGGATGGGTGGCCGACTTTGGAGGTTTGGAGGAGACTTTGGTGTCCTGTTGATTCCGGCTACTAGGTATCACTAATATCTAATACTATGAGAGTCAAATACTCAAAATCTTCTCTTAGTTAAGCCGTATGGTTCTAAGTTCTGAAACTGACCACTGAGTGGAAATACTCTGGAGTGGAGTTTCTGTTATCTGTGATTTTGACAGACAGACGAACAAAATAAAAATTCACCCAATTAGAACAGAGAAAGCGACTTTGTTTTATACTATGTACATATTGAAGATTAAACCACATCTAATCAGACCGTAAAATGTGATAGGGTTCTATTCCTAATTATACTGAAGCGTAAGAGAGAAAAAAGACTTCATTATACTTATTGCATTAACTTTGAAATACTTAGAAAAAAGGAGTGAGATCCAAACAAAAACATTTCATGTGAATAATAAGGCCAACTTCCTATCAAAAAGTTTCGGCCATTAAAAGTACTGATATCAAAAATTATGACCAAGTCCTTTGCTAGGCTCGATAAATGAAACCATACAGTTTTAGAAGGTATATCTTCTTCGATCACCCTCAAGCTGTCATACCATTCCTAATGATCCTGTTAAAATATTTTTAAATAATTTATGTCTTAGTAATAACACTATAATATGAAGCTCATTTGGGACTGAGAATAGTTTTATTGTTTTCAACTTGGCAACATTTTTTAAATTAAACAAATTCAAAGGAGTGCAAAAATGTTGTCAAGTTGAAAACAATAAAACTATTCTCAGTCCCAAATGAGCTTCATATTATAGTGTTATTACTAAGACATAAATTATTTAAAAATATTTTAACAGGATCATTAGGAATGGTATGACAGCTTGAGGGTGATCGAAGAAGATATACCTTCTAAAACTGTATGGTTTCATTTATCGAGCCTAGCAAAGGACTTGGTCATAATTTTTGATATCAGTACTTTTAATGGCCGAAACTTTTTGATAGGAAGTTGGCCTTATTATTCACATGAAATGTTTTTGTTTGGATATAATTTACGTAATAACCGATATAACATTAAACGCGATTACTCAAGCGATAATGATACTTAGCTGTATTAATTTAAGATCTAGACAAGTATTGGTTTGATTTCCAGACTCATATAGCAAACCTAAGATACACTATTACTTAGAAGTGTAACTACAAGAATCATTTTAAATAGCATTTCATTGTTTTAATTATTATTAAGCGCACTGAAATGAAAGACCTGATTTTTGTTTTCACGATGTGGCAAAATAATGTGCATTTTATGAATACAATTAAATAGTTTTTGTTTTACCACTGCATAAGTACCTTCTGCTAATTTCTCATTACATATACTTTTTACGATTGCCAGAAGTTTCAAGACCCCTTTCCCTATTAAAATTCTTACATTTTCTGGAAAAAAAAAATTTACAGAATTAATATTGTTATTATCAGAAGTGGGATTTGGCACCGAAAGGTGTTGTAGGTTTTGTATATCGTTGGTCCAACATGGCGCCTGCAAATTGCTCTCACGGAATGACACCCACGCACAGAGTTCGGACCAAAGTCTAGAAATATGATTATAAACTAGCCGGGCCAATGATGAATAATTTAGACACACCGCATAATGAAACTCATAATCTATGCTGTGTTATTATCTTCTTTGTTCGAAATCTATAGTAAATTCCACATAAATATTATCAAAGGTATTATATAGTATTGCTCGAATAAAACTGTGATGATTTTACATACATCTCAAATTAGTGAGGTAATAGTTAAACGGTTAAAATATACAGAAACATCTCTTAAAATGTTTAAAAATCGTCTTAATGTTAAGTGTTCGATTTTTTACATTTTACTTATTCTATTTGTATGAACCAAGTGACAACCAATCGCATATTTTATCTCTGGTCATCGGTGTCCGCGCCAAACTAAACTCGAAGCTCGTTGATATTTAAAACCACATTTAATTTTCACTGTCCGGTCTCTTATTAATTTTTTTTTGTTAACATTGTATTTAATTATAATAAAACTAGTTTTCTTATCTCACTAACGAGGATGTACTGGGCCTGGGTTCCGTTATCTAGATCTCTCAAAACCAAAAGGCGAAAAAAATGATCAGTAAAGTTACCTTTTTACCTTTATAAAAATATTAAAGTAGTTAACCTTCGGATGTTAATTTAAAATGATACGATGTACTGTTTTAACGCCTCGTTACTCTGAGACATGGAAACGTGTTAACTTAGTCACGCGAATATTATCCCATGCATATCTTATCAATAAGTCCACCTTTATAATATTTAAGGAAGTGACGTGTGCTTAATTTTTGGCACGGCTGTTGATTCAAAAATACCCATTTGAGAACAGGAAAATTAAAGAGTTCCCACGGGATTCTTAAAGGTCCATCTGTTTAACCGATTTATACGAAATTATGTACAGAGGAATCTTGCGTCCCGGAATTTGACATCATAGGCAACTTTTATCTTGGAAAAACAAGTAGTTGCTACAGGATAAAAAAATCTAAATCCACGCGGACGAATGGGCATCATCTAGTAAAATCTATAATCCACAATGAATGTCACATAATATCTAATCCAAGAAACAAAAACGCCCGAGTATCGAACCCGGCCGGTGCCCTGAGCCCCACGAGTAGAAAAGTACAGAGGGGAAGTTTCTACAAGCGGCCCGCTATAGGTGCACTCACACAAACACACTCACCAACGGTTCACGGACGCCGCGCCCGCTCGGTCCACCAACCGGTACAGTTGGGTGACAAACATGCGCATACGTGTGAGTGTACCTACAGCGGGCCGCTTGTAGAACTTAGAAGCTTCCCCTCTGTACTTATCTACTCGTGTGCCTGAGCTGCGCGCGCGCATACATTATTCAGACGACGCAACCAGCCCCCCTATAACCGTATAATTACTGCGTTGAATACATTACGGCACTCCGAACCTCGCCTTTTATAAATCACCCGTCATAAATATCCTAGAGTACATAATTGTGAGACAATCGCCAAGAGACACTTGACATCTTTAACTGTCAGAGTATAAAAGGAGAAAATAGCACCACTTTGTTTGGCTCGGGATTAGAGACATACAAATATCAAACGTGTAACCTGTCTTGGAAGACAGTAACGATAAAGTTAAGTGGAAATTCTCTATCTGCGATGTATTCGTCATTGCCGACGGTGGTAACTCCTTAGCATTTATCATACAATAGTTAAGGTTTTCTTGGGCGGGTGCTACTGAAATCCTTTCCCATACCTATTAAAATTTTACTATCGCGGAACCAAATGAGCATATTATTATCACCTCTACGGTCAATCACACTAATATTATAAAGGCGAAAGTTTGTGTGTGTGTGTATGTGTGTGTATGTGTGTTTGTGTATGTTTGTTACTCTTTAACGCCGCAACAACGCTTGCACTTTTTATCCTGGAAAAATCCACAGTTCCCACGGAATTGAAAAAACCGAAATCTTCAGCTACGGCTATAGGTAGCTTACTATCGTAAACTTCCTTGCTATAGTCCTTCATAAACCTGCGTTCACAGCCCTGCGTTATTGTGCTAAATTCAGTAGGTATTCACCGATATCATTCCAAACTCAAATGTTCAAAACTACGACACAGTTTTAGTTTTGAAGCGCCTATAGTAGCTACTATACATTTAAGTCAACGCCTCTTAAGCATTTTTATAATCGTCTATTATAAAATATAATTATTATTATACCATATGTTTCAGAGGATGCCGAAACAGTGAAAAATTCTAACCAGTAGAAACACTGTTTAAATAATTGTTAAAGATACTTCACGTCAATTCAATGAGGCACATTTAATGAGATGATGATGATTATTATTATTTGGAGAAAAAATATCAAGGTTGAAAAAGACCTACATAATATTTTGAATTGTATGGACCTAGCATATAATACTGATCATCACTTACTAGAAACTATAATATATTATAGAAGAATAATATACCTTTTACTGTGAACGCAGACAGTCGCATAACACACTTGACATCTTTTACCAGTGAATGTGAACTGTGAGAAATACTCGTACTTATATGAACTCTCGAACCAATCTATCAATAAATTGTTATGTTAGAAAATATTTATATTTATAATAAACATTAAATAGTTTTATTAACTCTCAGTTGGAATTGCAGATGATGAAATCATAATAGTGAACGTTTTCTAAGAATAACCTGATTGACGTAATATTTCATTATAGTTTAAATGTTACCTTATTGATGATTCAGGATTAACTTTATATCCTGCACTTAGCGATGCTAAGAATGATGAAATCACACGTGGTTCGTAACTAATAACTACGTTTGTCAAAAATCTTTAACATTGAACAATACTAAATGTTGTCGTAGCAATGTTACAAGGTTTTGACCCCTGATATGTGGTTTTGACAAAATGTTCTGAAATAAAAAATGAAATAAAAAATTAGAATAATATATTTTTGTATTGTTCTTGTTGTGTGAGAAATGGGAATGCGATTTAAAACTCAAAGCAAGATTAACACCACAAATAAAATAATTCAAACATTTGAGCCATATAATCATACTCGTGAACAACAAGATGGCAGATTCAAATATATTAACATCTGCACGTATGTACATTATATTCATATTCGTACAAACATCTGTGTACTCAGTAATCTGATGCTCATTACAGGCACAATAACCGCGAGATAATCCAAGCAGCAGGCTCTGAGCACATGACAATACCCCGGAGTTATCCGTGTAAAAGTATAATCCTTGGAGATTAGCGGTCGACAAAGCTCAAGGGGTTACGCAATTAGAGTGTGGGAAACGGAGCGATGTGAGAGGCAGTTTATATTTAATCCTGACTTAAATATAGAAATTAAAAATACGAACTAATATTATAAATGCGAAAGTGAGTTTGTTTGTTTGTTACGTTTTCACGACTAAACCCCTGAACCGATTTTAACGTTTGGTATATACATAGATAGACTAGACCTTGGAGGAAGGACATAGACTATTTTTTATCCCACAAAAACCAACGGTCAAAATCCACGCGGAGTGGACGAAGTCGCGGGCATCAGCTATTTGGTTTTAAACGGAT